>CM065377.1:52669182-52726682 GCA_033060915.1 Euryodendron excelsum | reverse complement strand
ATTCTTGCATATCTTAAACCAAAGCCAACGATCGGTTGAATCACCCAGTTCTTCTGCCTGGCTAACAGCGAGCAGCAGCTCATTGCACAGCAGAAAACACGGCCAGCGAACAACCTTTATTTCCCAACAATTAGGAGGCAGTTCCATAAGCTCCAATTCTCGATCACTGATGAGATCTTCTTCCCGCAAAGCCAAAATTATCTCATTCCATATTAAGGCAAATCTGGTTGCTTCCACATGGCTTGATTCAATTTTCTTGTAGGTTTGGCCAAGTCCATATCGTAGCTTCAATCTATGGATTGCATCACGCAGCTTGTGCACCAATGTAGCCTGTGGACTTAGAATTATCTGGTCATCGGGCATGAGATTAAACTGCAATGCACTCGCAAAAAATTGGAATCTAAGCCTTAACTGTTGGATATTTCGAATCTCACCTAAATGTGAGAACAACCCAACTATTGCACCAACCACGGAAGAAAAAATTGAATACCAGATTTGCAAATCCATTAGATATACAAGAACAACAGGAATCCACAACACCGCAACTGCTGCTCTGTTGGTGTTACTGAAAAATTCATGCCATTGGTATTGTATATTGGTGAGATTCAAAAGAGCTTGTGTCGGGGCAACCAAGGGCTTAATTTGAAGGAAGTAACTGAATGAGAATTTTGAAGCCAATACCGCAATCCAAAACAGTGTGTACTTTACATTGTTCACAAGCCCCTCTCTTAGCCCGCGACCAACAAAGATTCGTGTGTAAAACCACCACGTCAACAAGTATAGAATCTTCCAATCCGTTTCCTCAATCACATTACGAATCCATGGAAGAATAAAAAGAACCAATGCCAGCAACTCGGGAGTGACAAACACAAAGGCAGCCTCAAGAAAAGTAATGATTTTCCCATTAGCCTCACTTGACCACACCCCATCAGAATCCTTTTGGCTCCAAATCCTTGCATAGAATACTGAAAATACAATAATCCAAGTTGCAGCAACCATGCTCTTCAGCACCATCCTCACACCGAGCCAAATTGTCTGTCTGGAAACCAAACTATACTGAGTTCCAGCATCGAGCACTGATTGCAGAAGCCGCAGAGCAGCCCAAGTGATGAAAACAGTTAGTAATTTCACCTGAACGTCGCGATTCTCCAATGCCTGCCAGGGATATTTTGTACCCTGCCAAGCAACAATAATGGCTGCCTGGAAGAACAGAAATAGCAAAACCCAAACCCGATCAAAGCTCCGAAACACATTCCAAAATGTTCTTTGCTCAACAAACCCTGTCTTCCCCACTCTCTTATCCTTATCAGTCGCGAAAAAGTTACTGTCAACATCAATCGGCCATTTGAGCCTCTGAAAACACCTTCTACTCCAAAAATACTCATTGATATCATCATAATTCCTCCAAGCCGAATGTGGGGCAGTCCCATTTCGACTTCTGTCGACCTCGGCCTTAATGATCTGGTAAATGGGTGTAATTACGTGTATCAAGAATGCGTTTTCACCTGAAATTGAAGGTAGAAAAGGGCGGCCTGTGTTTTCATCAATGTAATCTTCAAGAATTTGGTTTAGTTCCATGGCCATGTGGTGATATATATAGCATATACATTCAGGGGTGAATCGAAGATTGGCCGCTTCGCCCCAGATTAACAGATAGAGACAAACGTACAGGATTTCACGGCGGAGGGGATAGGGGTCGCGGCGGTTTGAGAGAAGAACATTTGATCTCCGCCCGAGGTAAGAGCACCAGGAGGTGTAGTTCTGGAGAAGCTTGATGCGGAACCGGCGGAGGACTGAGGAGTCGAGCACGTCCACGGCGGAGGGCGTCGGCTGGAGGCGCATTTGGGAGTTGGCGAGGTGGAGGACCAAATGCTCCCTCTGGTTCCGAACGTTGTCGTGCTGGAAGCCGAAGAACAGACCCAGCCAGTCCATGAGGTCGAACCCATCGTGCCACTGCACAAAGGGCGGCTTCCGTAGCTCCCCGACGGTGCGTAGGGCGGAGGCGGCGGCGCGCACCTCTGGGTACCGAAGAGACGGATGGTCAGTCAGCAGCAGGTTATGGATTGGGATTATGTTGAACGGCTCTTCGAACCGCCGAGGCGGAGGCGGCGGCGGCGGCCCGTTCGAAGCCCCACGGCCGCGCGTGGGCATTGGGCGCTGTCTCAAACTCATAGCATCAAATCCTTCAAAGTTCAAAGCATCTCTCTCTCCACAAAACTCCTCAGATATCAAAGTGACAGTTCAACTTACAAAACTACAAATCCACACACACAAACACAAATATAGATATATATGTATATAATTGCTCTACACATATTTTTATATACTATCACGATTTCATGAGAGAATAAAGAATGAGAAAGAAAGAGACGTCTGGGTTTGATGTGGTTTAAAGGATTCAAAACAGATATTCATCGTAGTTATCAATGGTGGTGGACTGGTCTGGTGGAGCTCCAATCAGAGAAATACATGAACACAACCACGCGTCGCTGAAGCAGTGGGGTTTACGCGACCCAATCAGAGACCACTTGGAAAGTAGAAATCTGGGAATTCGAATTGGAATGTACCAAATCTCTCTCTCTCTCTCTCTCTCCTCTTCTTTGGATAAGAGCAAAGACCAGACAATGGGATGAGACAGTAAACAGATAAGTAGTACTATTGCCACATAGATATATCATATACTCTCTTTAATTGTGTGAAGTAGCATTTCTGAAGACACTAACCCTAGTTTTAGGGTTGCTGCATTGAACAGTTTGTGCAATAACCACCATAGAATTTAATTAATTGAATGTTTAAAATGAGAGTAGAAGTACATTAGTTACTAATTTGATCTTAGTAAAGCCGGGGGGAAAATCTAGTACTACTAGCTTACGTCTGAGTTTCGTGTACTACATCTGTTGTGATAGCACGTGTTAATTTTGCGAGCCACGACGTCCCTTGTGATGTGTAATTAAAATGAGCCCTTACTAAGTACAGTTGAAATCAAAATAACCGTAACGACCGTATTAAAAAAATTTCTGAGAAAATCTGATATAAGATCGTCCTAATTATACGAATTCCCCTTCTAATACGTTCAGTAAAAGTCACAAAAAAAAAAAAAAAAAAAAACATAGTTCTAGAGTCATGTATGTTTGAAAACTGAGATAGACACAAGGAGTCATTCTAATTTTTTTTATTGGACCCAAGGTTTTAATATAATATTTCAATAATTTTAGACCTAGCCAATGAAATTGACAAAATTTGACATATCGTACTTTTTTTTCTAATAGGTGCAATTTAAAATTTTTATTAATTTGACATATTCTATTATTTTTTGATATATCGTCCATTATATTTGAGATCTCAATTCTCAATCCTTATATACAATTATTTTCTTATTTTTAATTATTCTTCTAATATAATTTAGAGCATTGCAAGTATTAGGTGTGCCTAGTAATTAAGCGCTGCCTACTTAATGCTCGCCACATTAGTTATGACGTATCAATAATTAATAGATCATATTTTATGTGATAAGCATTAGTCGATGATAATGAGTTACAATTAATGTGACGCGTATCAAGCGATTTTTGACCATAACTAATGGATCATAACTGATGTGGCAAGCATGCGGCAGTTGATGAACTATAATTAATGTGGCAAACATCAAAACCATCAGGGGTGCCTATGCTGGCAAAATCCTATACTTTACTCACATTTTCAGTTCTCCTGCCAAACAGAGAATCCAAATTTCCAAACCCATAAATAGTTACGTGGGTTGACATCATCCTACTTTATAGGTAGTGTGGTGTGGGATAACCGTATCACATTGGATTTTTTTCCATGTGGAGCCCACAAGAAATAGACGGCGGTGATGCAACCTTTGTATTTTGGGGATGGGTGAAGTGAGTGTGATGGCAGCATGGTGGAATTTTCACGTGGATCATTTTGGACCGTAAGCACCTGAAAATGAATTCATCAAATTTGGAACTTTGTGTTTGATTTTTTAAAGTTTTAATAACGGTAGTTATCTTTTCAAAATTTGGACTTTTAGCTTTGGTGGTGGTTCTAGAATCTTTGCATATGTATCATTTTTATTCATAGGGTTTTCTAATGTTTGATCCTTGAAAGATGATCACTCTTATGTCTTATCATTAGGGCACTTTGATGAGTATAATCATGAATTTATCTTCTTTTACTATCATATATATATATATATATATATATTGGTACTTCATAATGTTTTATTATCATATTTGGGCCATGAAAGAAGACCCTATACAGGCTATATCATTATGTTATCCTAGCTAAGCTAGTCCTATAAGAAGTATACAAGAGATCAAAACTTATATTTTAGTCGGCAAGAAAAATTATTCAGTGCTTTGAAAAAATCACTTCTCTTTGCTCCACCACACACAATATCTTAAATTCTGACATTATGTGTTGGTGTTCAGTTTCACCAAACAAGAGAAAGCCATAGGCATTGTGAGTCCTATTATGTGTTGGTGTTTAACTTATTGTTCGACCCAATTAAATAAGAAACCCATAAACATTATTTCTGGTGAAGTTTTAATGTTCTAAGAATACTAAATAAATTCTCTTAATTATATACCACGGCGAATCTCCTTGCAAAGATTCCTACCATTATGGGGTCGAGATAGTCAATGAACTAAATTTTTTTTTTTTCACACTTTAAACACAATAGAATAATCTTACCGTTGCACAAAATCCACCATCTTTTAATCATTTACAATAAAAGAAGATTATTTCTATTTATTAACAAAAACGCGATGATTCTTACTAATTTGATAAGTGCATCTGATCTGTTTTTGGTGAATTCTCATGTCATGTTTTGATAAATGGATTTTCATATGTGATTCTACTAGAGTAATGAGATTGACTATAACAATTGACTCACTCCAGCCTAAAAAGCAATAAATTTTCCTGATTTAAAGAACCCACTAAACCCAATAATTCTTTTATGACACTTTAAAGATAATTTAGTCTCTTCCTTACTTAAGACTTCATATTAAGCCACACAAACATATATTACAATCACCTAACTGGAAAAACAAGAACATTACAACAAAGAAAATAACAAGAATCTCCTCCATGCAAGAGAGATGAGTACTTCATGATCTAAGCCTTAAAAGTAAGAAGATCAATGGCATTGTTGAGAGAATGAAGAAGCAGCAGAAAGTAGATTATCGCAGCGACGAAGCCGGAGACGAGAGCTCCAGTGGCATGGTTACAAAACTTTGGAACTTGCCCACAAACTGGTAGCCAGCCAGAGTGAAGGTTCCCTTTCTTCCCCACATAGCCTATCGCTATAGCTGCTGATATGCTTGAATCTAGCAACGACAGCATAACCTAAAGAAGATTAAGAACAAAATCAAAACTTAACCCATTAATCCATACAAATACATTCATATGTACATACCTATATATATAGATACACAGAGAGAGAGAGGGAGAGAGAGAGAGAGAGAGAGAGACTGTGAATTAGTATAACACTAAAAGGAGGAGACAGAAATGTGTTCATACCAAATCTAAAACCAAAACCAGGCGCCAAAGCCAACTCTTGGGAGGAAGAAACAGAATTATAAAGCCATAGCCACTAGCAATTGCATTAATGGTCACAAAGTACCTATATAACAAAAATTTCAATAATCAATAACAAGAATTACAATGAAAAGAGGATGAATATGCTCATGATATATATGTGTGTATGCGCGCGCGCATGTATATATGTGCATGGAAAAACAAAATGTATGAAAAGAGCATGAATATATGAAAATAGAACATACTTAAATGTGGGCGAATTGGTATACTTTGCCTCGAACTTGATATTCAAGACTGTAGTAGAGTCATGGCTTGTGGCCATGACAATGGCTGCAGAAATGGTTGCACCCAAGGCTATGAGCCTTAGCAGAAAGGTGGGGATCCTCTTAGCAGCCATGGTCATTTAGATTACCTTGAAAATTTGAAATGAATATATATATATATATATATATATATATATAGAGAGAGAGAGAGAGAGAGAGAGAGAGAGAGAGAGTGAAATGGTCAAGGGGGAGAATGGAACTTCAAATGCCAAGGCAATGCATACATGAATTGTGAGAAAAGAAGGGTAGGGTAAGAGAGGTAATGTGCTGTTAGGAAGGCAGACAAGTGGAGGTGGTGAACTTGTCTTCTTTGCAATTTTTTAAGGGTTAAATGTTTTAGGTTAACTACAAAATGCATATGCATAAACTTTACACTTCAAAAGACAGGCATTTGGGATAATAAAACTAGGTAAACTGTTCAACCGGTAGAAGCCAAGTGTGTCTATTCGTTTCGGGAAACACTATCTTTTTAGAAATTTTATAAAAAAAATTGTATTATAATGATGTAACAGTAATATTTTTGTAATTAAAAATTACTATAATAAGTGTTTTATTTTTAAATAAATAATTTTTATTTTAACACATTGTTATTGATAAATTATGTATAATTTTATTTATTTATATAATACTATTAATTTTTTTTAAAAAAATACAAATCAATCTCTCCCAACACGACGCTAAGGTCGTGGATTTAATAATTTTCGGCTCCAGCAGTGGAAGTCTCGTACACTGTACGCTTAACTGTGAGGCAAGTGTATCTATATCTTTTATGAACCTAAACAAACTGTCCGAACACGAGGGTAAAGTTGTAAATCTAACCGTCTACGACTTTGCCATAGTGGAAATCTCGCACATCGAGGTGTCTATTTTTTTTTCCACTAGTTTAACATATACGGGTTGTTGCATGGAAATTCAATTCCTCTAGCTAGCCTCCATTTCTGAAAACCTTTTGACAATTTTTTTTTTTTTTGCTGAAGTTGGCAATGAACAGTTCAACTACCACCCCGTTGAATTTGTACGGCTCTTACAAGTTCTAAATGCTAAATACGTGGCTGCGATGTCATTTGGAAGGGGAGAATAGACATAGGTCATTCTTTGTTTTTGTGGTACACAATTCAATTGAGGTTGGTGAATGTCGATTTCTTTAAGCAGTGCAAGCACCACGGTAAAAAGCTAAAAACTGCCTTGGCTTCAGAGATCGTTTGGATACAATTTTTTTTTTTTAACTGGCTTTTGGTTTTATTTTATCACAATTCTATTGATTTTGACTTATAATTTTTTTTTTATTGACTTCAAGTTAGGAGAAAAAAACTATTAATTTCAAAAATCAGTCAAAATCAGCTTGGTATTAGTGTTATGATGCCTAAAAAATATTGCATGTGAGTCTGTGACAATGAAATTACCCAGCAGGGTAAAAAAAAAAAAAAATTAGGGAAGCGTAGCATCCAAAAAAAAGGACGAAAGCGAGGATAAGAGGTGGCCAGTGGTCAGCAGGCACAGTACATGGAATTTAGTATCCGTTTGGCAGGATTTTTTGTTTTTTTTATTTGAGATAGTTGTTTTTTTTTACTTCAAAGAGAAAAGTTAATTTTATTTCTTTTCTTTTTTTTAATTTTAATTTATAAAAGTAAAAAAATTTAAAAAAATAATTTTTTTATTTATAAGTAAAAAAATCAACTTAAAAAATGTTCAAAATAAATTCCACCAAACAAACCCATACTCGATTTGCACATACGGTGAGCGGCATGAATCTGGCGAGCAATCGATTGAAGGCCCAAACAACAAATAGAGAAGGTAAGTATCCATTCAATACAAAAAATGGACGGGCATCCACCGTTGTAGCAACTCCACCGTCCCGATAGATTAAGCCAATGGAGTAATGCCAGTTAAAGAAAGAGAAAAAGCTTCTTGATGATATCAAGCATGTTTATCTTTGGAAAATGGTATTTTTCATAAAATTTAACAGTAATTTCTTATCAGAATAACGGGACAGTGACACTTTTTTTATTAAGAACATTGTGTTGAGTGTTTTTTTTTAACTAACTGAGTGTTCGAGTCAATTTACACACACTTCAACTAATTCAAAAGTCTGTTAAGTACCTTCGTCCCATACAAACTAGGTAATTAATGGGTCAAAAGTCCTAAAGATGGCCTCAAGAAATTAATAACACCTAAAAGATTTGAACATGAAATCTTGCTCTTATTCAACCACATTATTTTAGTTATAAATGTTATATAAATTTCATGTAAATATAAAATATGTAAACAACAGACTACCTTGGTGTTGGACCTCGAGGTACAATAGGCTTCATATGCCTCTAGCTACATCTCAATTCCCTCATAGCTAACAACAGCTTGGGCCCAAAAATAGGTTGTGGGGAGTACAAGGACCTTGCCTATGTAACACGGATTGACACTTTGCAAGTAAATTAGGCCGTGTGACACTTGTGTTGAGCGGCACCAAACAAGTCAGTCAAAGGAGCACCTTGCAAGTTAAGCCAACACACACACCCAAAGGTGCACAAGTGAGCAACTTAGAAACAACAAGCTAAGAACATTTAAAGTAACAATCGAGGCAAATGACACACAATTTGTAAGCAATAAGATCACTTTTATTGCATTAACAAGCAATTTTATACTACAATTAGACGGGAAGTTTAGATAGCTAACAACCGACAAGCTAGTAACTTGGACTTACCTTATTATCCTCCTCTATATATGCTTTTTAAGTCATTTAAAAAATGATACAAGAAAATGTTACACCCCTGAGGAGTCATAATGGGTCTACAAAAATATTTACAAGAAATTTGACAAAACCCTTTTACATAAATCTATATATGACCCTAAACTAATTTTCTAACTTTTCGAAAAATTTACAACACCTCCCCTTGGTAGGGCTAGACATGACTAACTTGGATGCCGCACACCTTGACAAGGAAAAATCTATGCGTGCACCCGACACCAAACCTATATTTCTAGACTCTATACAATATGTACAGACATGCTAGAGTTAACACGGGACTGGAAAATAAGGGCATGAGACCGGCTTTGAAGTGCTCGTGACACTCTCCCCCACTTATGTGGTCGACGTCCTTGTAGACTTTAAAGCAAGGTACTCCTCGAGCTTGTCCATGAATGATTGCAAGTCTTCTGCTTTCTCCCAGTTGATCTCCTCATCCCCAAGATTCTTTCACTTCACTAAGTACTCCAGACGTGGGTGTCTTGCCTTGACCACTTTGTCAACAAGAATGTCTTCAACTTGCTTTGGCGCTAATGGCTTGGCATTAATGGCTGCTCTTGTAGAGATGTTGCGAGTTGAATCTTTCTGATTGGCATGGTAAGGCTTGAGACAACTCACGGGGAACACTGGGTGCACTTTCATCCAGGCTGGAGGCTCGACCCTGTAAGACACCTTCCCAATCTTAGCCACAACCGGAACAGGTCCCTCGTACTTTCCCACTAGGCACCGGTTGCGGTTGCGAAGAAATCTGAGTCGTTCGGGAGTCAGCTTCACTAGCACTAGGTCCCCAACTTGGAACTCGAGCAGCCTTCTTCCCTGATCTACTCACTTTTTCATTCTTTTGGAAGCCTTCTTTAAGTAAGCTTTGGTTACTTCATTCCCCTGCTTCCATTCTTTGGTGAAGTTGTAGGCTTTGGGAGACTTTTCGGTATAAGGCTCATCTATTGTGTGGGGCATCAGTGGCTTTTGACCTGTAACAATCTCAAAAGGGCTCTTATTAATGGAAGAACTCTTCTGAGAATTAAAACAAAATTGAGCTACATCAAGTGATTGCACCCAATTTCTTTGGTTGGCATTAATAAAATGATGCAAATACTCTTCAAGTAGCCCGTTGAAACGTTCCTTCTGGCCATCAGTTTGTGGATGATAACTAGACGACATGGCGAGCTGTGAACTGAGAAGCTTAAAGAGTTCTGACCAAAAGGTCCCTGTAAATCTAGAATCAAGGTCACTGATAATGCTTTGGGGCACGCCCAATACTTAGACAATGTGTTTGAAAAAATAGAGGAGTTGTCTCCTCTCCCAAGCAATACTTTGGGGCTGGGATAAATGTAGCATATTTGGAGAATCGGTTCACTATTACCAAAATAGAGCTGAAATCTCCAATCTTTAGCAAATTGCTGATAAACTCAAGTGAAACACTTTCCCAAGGGCTCTTAGGAGTGGGAAGTGGTTCCAATAACCCAGCTGTCGTAGCTCGCTCCAACTTATCTTGTTGGCAGGTGAGATGAGTCTTCGTATAATCCATCACATCACCTCTTATATGGGGCCAATAGTAACCCTGTTTCAATAGTGCCATTGTTCGCTGCCACCCGAGGTGGCCAGCCCACAAGGTATCATGACACTCCCGCAGAAGCACCCTTCGTAGGTCACCAGCTTTAAGTACATAAACCCGATTTTCTTTGGCCATAAACAAGTTGTTCTCGACCTAAAACTGGTGTGTCTTTCCTTCTTTGGCTAGTTTTATGATGGTTTGCGCCATAGGATCCTTTGACAAGTTCTCCTTGATCCTTTCTTGCATGCTTGTGGCGACCTTGCTAGCCATAACGTTTGCCACCAATGTGATTGCAGCAAGCTCAGCCCTATAACTCAGTGCATCCGCCAGCTGGTTGGTGTAGCCTACTTTATACTCTAGATTGAAGTCAACCTCAATAAGATGTTCCTGCCATTGAGCCTATTTTAGGGTTAATTTTGGCTGAGTTAAGAAGTGGCTAATAGCCACGTGGTCAGTCTTCACCACGAACTTGGACCCCAGCAAGTAGTGCCTCTACACCCGAAGGTAATGCACCACCGTAAGCAGCTCTTTCTCTTAGGCAGTGTTTCTCTTCTCGGCGTCACTCAACTTGCGACTTTCATAAGCAAAAGAATGGCCCTCTTAAAGTAGCACTCCACAGAAAGCAAAATCCAAAGCATCAGTTTGCACTTCAAAAGGCTTCGACACATCTGGTAAAGCCAAGACTAAATCATTCATCACGGCCTCCTTCAGGTCAGCAAAGGCTCTTTGGCATTCTCTTAACTAATCCCAAGCTTTGTTTTTCTTCAGCAAGCCAGTCAAGGGGGCAGCCCTTCTTGAATACCCTTCAACGAACCGTTGGTAGTAATTGGCTAGCCCTAATAAAGAGCGTAGCTCAGACACATTAGTTTGGGCCTTCCATTTCTGAATTGCCTTCACTTTGTTCATGTCCATCCAAATATATCCTTGCTCGATGATGTGCCTAAGAAACTTCATGCGCACCTGTGCAAAGGAGCACTTCTCTTCCTTAACATAAAGATGATTCTCCCGTAGCTTCCTGAACATCATCCTCAAGTGCTCCACGTGCTCCTCGAGGTTAGAGCTGTACACCACTATGTCATCTAGATAGACCACCACAAACTTGTCCAGGTAATCATGAACCACCTGGTTCATCAACGTGCAAAAGGTGGCCAGGGCATTAGTTAAGCCAAATCGCATCACCAAGAACTCAAATGCCCTGTACCGAGTCACCCAAGTAGTCTTCGGTTCATCCCCATCCGCTATACGCACTTGATAATAGCCTGATCGCAAATCGAGCTTGGTGAAGAACTTGGCATTGCACAATTGGTCAAAGAGATCTACAATCAATAGGATGGGATACTTGTTCTTCAGTGTCACCTTGTTGAGAGCCCGATAGTCCACACACAGCTGCAGACTCCCATCGTGCTTTTTTTGGAAAAGTACAGGGGCTCCAAATAGTGCTTTGGAGGGGCAAATGAAGCCCGCTTCAATCAATGCATCCAATTATTTCCTTAGCTCCGCAAGCTCAAGAGGAGCCATTCTACACGGCCCACGAGCAGAAGGCTTCACTCCTGGTAACAACTTTATTTCATGATCCACCGGGCACCATGGAGGTAGTGCTTTGGGCAGTTCTTGGGGCATCACATCCAAAAATTCACGTAGAACCCTTTTGATAGCTACCATCACGGGTCCTTGTTCCATTTCCTCATTCACCGACAAAGCTGCCACAAATGTTGGTTCACCGTGCTTCACCCCCTTCTTAAGTTGTATCGCCGAGAGAAACTTGTCTTTAGAGGATTGAGCCACGGTAGGAACAAGGCAGGGGTCCTCCCCTATCAAGCATAATGAGCTAGCAAAGGGCACTGTAATGGCCTTGGTGTCCCTTAGAAACTCCATGCCCAAGATCACTGGGAAATCATCCATTGGAACAACAGTGAAGTTGGCATGCCCTTCCTAATTTTGTAACTTTACTGGCACCGATTTGACTACTCCTTGGATGGGTCGAGCTACTGAGTTCATTTCCTTCATCTTGCTTGAGTACTTGTCTAGCTTTAGGCCCAAGCATGCTGCCTCTGTGTCCAACACGAAGTTGTGAATGGCGCTAGTGTCAATTATGGCCCTGGTCAACTTGCCATTGATGCGCACATCCACAAATATTAGGCTTTTGGGCGAGGCCCTCTTTGTCTTGGCTTGCTTCTTCAACGAATTAAGCAAGCGCATGGCACCCATTCACGGGGCTCCTTTAGCTTCCTCTTCTTCGTCCTGTTCTTGCGCATCACTACTGGACAAAGAAGCTTGTAAGGCATTTAGTGCTTGTCTATGGGGGCATTCAGACACCCTATGGGGACTGCTACATAAGAAACATTTTATGAATTTGGGCTTGTCTCCTATCGCGATGGGCGCCCGGGACTTTGGTTGGAACTTGAAGGAAGAAGATCTATTGTCTCCTTCCCCACTTTGTCCCTTGTTGGCCTTGAAAAACTTTCCACCGCCTCCACTTGACCCACTCGATGAATCCTTCTTCTTATTCGAGGAGGAGGACGAAGTTTCGAAGGTGTAGTTAGTCAGGCGCTCAGCCGCGGCTTGGGTGGATGCCAAGTCCTGCACTCGTTGCCTTTGGAGCTTGGCACACACCCAAGGCTTTAGCCCTTTCAAGAAATAGAACATTTTAGCCTTCTCCGACATGTCTCGGATGTCCAATATTAGCCTGGAGAATTGTTTAACATATTCTCTCACAGTGCCTGTATGCTTTAAATCTCTAAGCTTGCGCCAAGCGATGTACTCGACGTCCTCGGGAAAGAATTGGGCCTTCAATAACCTCTTTAAGTCTTCCAACATGTCAATGGTGCAGCGACCCTGTAGGATTTCTTCATGCTTCGTGCGCCACCATAATTAGCATCACCGCTCAAATACATTGTAGCCATGGTGACTTTGGTCTCTTCTGAGTCAGCCTTGACAGCCTTGAAATATTGATCCACATCAAAGAGATAGTTCTCTAACTCTTTGGCATCCCGTGCTCCACCATTGGCACGAGGTTCTTGAATGCGTACTTTTGCCGTGTAAAAAATTGAGGTGTGAGGGGCCGAGTTGCCGACTGCCCGCATTAGTAAGTTTAACTTGGTGTTGATCTCATCCAACTCGCCTCTCAACTCTTTCACCTCATCCTGAAGCTCTTCTGTGTCGGCGAGCCCGCTAATTGTGGCATTAGCCCGTAGTGTCTCAACTACCGTGCTTACTTCCACTAGGTCTAGGTGATCACTGAGCCTGGCCAAGCTTTCCGCCATCTCACATCTTAGGCTTTCCATTTCCACCTCCATCTCGTTGAGGCAGTCTTGTGCTGACTTCTTTAGAGGCATGGTTGCCGGATCCTTCAAGCAACCACTGTGCTCTGATACCAAATGTCATGGACCGACACTTTGCAAGTGAATTAGGCCATATGACACTTATTTTGGGTAGCACCAAACAAGTCAGCCAAATGAGCACCTTGCAAGTTAAGCCAACACACACACCTAAAGGTGCACAAGTGAGCAACTTAGAAGTAACAAGCTCAGAACATTTAAAGCAACAATCGAGGCAAATGGCACATAATTTGCAAGCAATAAGATTACTTTTATTGCATTAACAAGCAATTCCAAACTACAATTAGGCGGGCAGTTTAGATAGCTAACAATCGACAAGCTAGAGACTTGGACTCACCTTACTATTCTCCCCTATATATGCTTTTTAAGCCATTTCAAAACTGATACAAGAAAACGTTACACCCCCTTAAGGAGTCATAATAGGTCTAGAAAAATATTTATAAGGAATTTGACAAAACTCTTTTACATACATCTATATATGATCCTAAACTAATTTTTTAGCCCTTCAGAAAAATTACAACACCTTTTCTCGATAGGGCTAGGACACGACTAACTTGGATGTCATACACCTTGACAAGGAAAAATCTACGCGTATACCCGACACTAAATCTACATTTCTAGGCTCTATACAATATGTACAGATATACTAGCATTGACACGAGACTAGAAAATGAGGATATGGGTCCAGCCTTAAAGTGCAGCTCATGACACTATGCTAGTGAGGCAACAATAGAAGCACTATGGCAATAGCCTCCTAATTGCATGAAAGTGGGTATAAGTGTGCTTGCATATATATTTATACTATTATAAAGTAAAATTTTTTGGTGGAGTCTTCACTTTGGTGAGACTTTTTTTTGTTAACAAAAATAACTCACAGCAAGAAGTTTGTTCAATTTACATTCAACACATGTAAAAGTAATTATGTAAAACCTGCAACCAAACTACTTTTTCAAATTATGTAACTGTCCATTAGTAAATTAGTGAGAGATAGAGTGATTGAATGTAATATAGTACACGCACATAATATACTACCCTTCTAGTATATATATACAAACAGGAAAGAGTGTTTGCATATGTATACAGAACGCTTCCAAAATAGATGAGATGGGGCTTTGGATAGATTCTTAAGACTGCAAATTTATTAATTTCAGTTATAAATGTAACAAAAAAAATCTAGTAGAAAAATAGTACAACCTTTGTTATGTTTTTTTGCCCTTCTCCGTATTTGGTGAGTTTCCCACTGTAAAACTCAGAGTAGCAGTAGTTGGCCCACATAGTGGTAATGTTACACAGTAGTGTTTTGGTTGATCTAGATTGGGCCAAGGAGGCCTTACCTACACTTGGAATGTGGCTGGGCTTGTAATACGGGCTGTGTTTTCTTGTGACCCACTTAAAATATAATCAAGCCGGCCCAAAGCTAGTGTTGACAAACCGGGTCTGGGCTGAACCACCCAAGCATGCTTCAAGCAACAGAGTACAAAATAGATTTTATTTAGAAAAAATTTAAGGGGTAAAAAAGAAATTTCGTTCAAAATTTTGATTATCTATTCAATTTTGTAGGGGTACATTAGTCTTTTCAAAGGGATCATAATCCACTATGCCGCCTTTTAGCTACTATTTTTGTACAAAACCACCGCCCCGCCGAGCTCGAAAACACATTTCTCTGTCTCTCTCTCTCTCTCTCTCCAAAACCCTCAGGCGAACCCACTCTTAAACCCTCAGATTTTCAGTTTTCACTGTCCGAACTTGGAACTTCAAGAATGGACTTAGAAGAAGAAGAGTACGAATCGTCCTACAATGATGAAGAAGAGGAGATCACTCAGGAAGACGCGTGGACTGTAATCAGTGCGTATTTCGAAGAGAAGGGTCTGGTGCGTCAACAGCTCGACTCCTTCGACGAGTTCATACAGAACACTATGCAGGAAATTGTGGACGAGTCCGCCGATATCGAGATTCGCCCTGAGTCCCAGCACAACCCCGGTCATCAGCCCGATTTCGCCGAGGTTCAACTCTTATCACTCGCTTTTGGATTAGGTTGAAAACCCTGTGAAAAAAAAAATTGGTAATTGCATCGAATGAAATATAAATTACTGAATGTGCGTGACTGGAGAAGAGTAAATTTTGTAATTGTATAAGTGGAAGTGTGACGTGAGGCGACAACGTATGTGATTCTAATGTGGAGTGGTAATTTGTAGTCTCGGCTGCTGAAGTGAGTTACCGTCTTCCAGAATTCGGGTCTAACTTGCTTTTTTTATTTTTTGTTTTTTCCATTAGGTTTCTGTGTCGTTTTCAGAGAACCTATTTTTGTGATAGTTTGACAGAAATTGAATTTAAAATCACAGCTTTGTTATGGTTTAGGTGGTTTGATTAATTTTTATAGTTGGGTGGTGAAGATAAGATTTGGCAATAATTTGATTGAAGCAGCAATTGCAGTTTTTAAACAATTTGATTGGAAGCAGTGAGCCAGTAACTGAAGATTATTGAAGTATTTGTCACAATTTTGTGTATTTTCAGTGTCATTGGTTAGTTGCTGCTGTTGGTTGGTGAAGATATAGTTTTGGTGTAATTTGCTTGGAAGCAGAAAATTGGAGCTTAGTTTGATGGGAAGCAGGAGTTGAGGCATATTGAATGATTCATATGCGAGTTGTTGTTTCTATATTATACTTGGGTTGCTAGGTTTTTCGATAACCAATCATTGAAACAGTCAATGCCCAGTAAGTGTGTGTTCCCCGCAGAAAGAGTTTGTAATAGCTTTACTGTACAGTTGTACTCATAATTGGAGCATTTATAGTTAGTTAGTTACTTTACATGGCTGGCTAGGAAGTACGGGCACTCGGTTTAAGGTACATTCATGTGTCGGACACACATATTCCATGCCAGGACATGCGTGTCCCTTAGTTGGACACGTTTTGGGACGCGGCAGAGTTGAAATGTTATTATTAACCATATTAAATGGAGTCGAATTTATAAATTTCATAACTTTAAAACCTTGAAACATAATGCTACTTATTTAATGGTATAATGATAGTTGAACCGGCTCCTTCTCCGGTTGGATGTCCGGTTTGGTTCTTACAACTCTGGACTTGGGTACTTCTTGCTTTTTGTTGGTTTTAGGGTTTCTAGTTGGTTACGGTAAAAAAACATAAGTTTTTTTTTCCCCTACTGCTTCTCATATGGAATAGCTTGGTTTCTTAGTGTGATCAATTGGCAGATCTTCAGTGTGATCTTGGATGTAGAAATCTAGCCCTTGGAGCTTAAAAAAAAGTTTTTAAATCTCCAAAGGAAATTGAAATATTTTATTTATGCTCTCCAAAAGCAACTAAAACAATAAATTATATGTCTAAAAGAAAATTTTGGAGCAACTTTTATGGATTTGTTCTGTTTTAACTTTTTTTTTTTTTTGGAACAAGTTCTATGATTTAACTTTGCTCTTCGGTCGTAATAATTGTTTTATTTTTTTGTTGATAAGTAATAATTGTGAGTTTACTGGCAGACCATCTATAAGATCAGCTTTGGTCAGATATACTTGAGTAAACCAATGATGACGGAGTCAGATGGAGAAACTGCGACTTTGTTTCCAAAGGCTGCAAGGTTGAGGAATTTAACATATTCAGCTCCCTTGTATGTGGACGTTACAAAGAGAGTTATAAAGAAAGGACATGATGGTGAAGAAGTTACTGAAACTCAGGATTTCACTAAAGTCTTCATTGGGAAGGTATATGAATTGAACTCCAAATCGCTGGATTGATAATTTGAGTTCCGTAAATTGACTCTTCTGCTTCTTCGTTGATGTATGTTTTAAGGTTCCTATAATGCTCCGGTCAAGTTACTGCACATTATTTCAGAATTCAGAGAAGGATTTGACGGAGCTGGGTGAGTGTCCTTATGATCAAGGTGGGTACTTCATCATCAATGGGAGTGAAAAGGTCCTAATTGCACAAGAGAAGATGAGCACCAATCATGTGTATGTGTTCAAGAAGAGGCAGCCAAACAAGTACGCCTATGTTGCAGAAGTACGGTCAATGGCAGAGTCCCAAAACAGGCCACCCAGTACAATGTTTGTGCGGATGCTTTCTCGAACTAGTGCAAAAGGGGTAATGGTTTTAAAATATGGTGTTTGGGGGCATATTGACTGAAGACAACCCAACCCTTATACCCTGGTGATTTGAGTTGTTCATAGAATTTTTATTTTTCTTATAATTTGCTGTGTGTTCTTGGACTGTAGGGCTCCTCCGGCCAGTATATTCGTGCTACCCTTCCATACATCCGAACAGAGATTCCTATTATTATCGTGTTTCGGGCATTAGGGTTTGTTGCTGATAAAGATATATTAGAACATATATGTTATGATTTCCAAGATACTCAGATGATGGAGTTGCTGCGACCCTCCTTGGAAGAGGCATTTGTCATACAAAATCAGCAGGTATCTTTCTCTTGCAGGATTGTATTTTTTCTTTGAAGTTCATGATTTTCAGTAGTGGAAATCATCTTAAGACACGGTAGTTTTTGCTCTTTAATGGACTCTACTGGACTTCAATACATTTGTTCTTATTTCCTTTTATGTTCAAGCCTTTCTGGTACTAGTTAGTACGGTCTGTGCTGTCTGGGTTGTAAATATGTACACATTCAAGCTTCCATTTCACCACACTAGTTAATAAAGCCAGCTGATTGTTTTATTATTATTATTATTATTTTTTAAAGCTTTTTGTCTTTAAAATTTCAGTGGTTAGGACTGGCATTGTTTTGACTTTATACGTACTGGATCTTTAGCAGCTCAACCTTCATTTCCTGTATCTCATTTCCTACATCACAAATTCACTACTGTGTATCCTATTTTAACTGTTAGCCCTTGCAATACCGTTTTTTTATTTTTTTATTTTTATGTTGATATCGTTTTCATCTAACGTGTTTAGATGGGGTTGATAATGGCAGTTGACTGTTACTTAGATTGTTATGTTTTTCCATCTCCTATTGTAGGTTGCACTAGATTACATTGGGAAACGAGGAGCCACTGTTGGTGTCACGAGGGAAAAGAGGATTAAGTCAGTCTTATTTTCATAGCTTTATATACATCTCTAGCTGTCTGACATCCTTCTTTACATGTTTATGGAGAAACTTCTGCATATATACTTTGCAGGTATGCCAAAGAGATCCTTCAAAAGGAAATGCTTCCACATGTTGGGGTTGGAGAATATTGTGAGACAAAGAAAGCTTATTATTTTGGGTATGTGTTACTTACCCTGGATTTGTGTATGCTCTTTGTTGGCTTGTAAATGAATCTAAAAGTAATAATTTACTAATTCTATCAGATACATCATTCACCGGCTTCTCCTATGCGCAATTGGCCGAAGGGCAGAGGATGATAGAGATCACTATGGCAATAAGAGGCTAGATCTTGCTGGTCCTTTGCTTGGTGGCCTGTTTCGAATGGTTTGTAGTTGGCCAATTTCTCATGTGAAAATTGGTAGTCCAGTGTTACAAATTTGAGTTTTTTCATTGTTTTTATTTTTTATGATTTTGGTGATGCAGCTATTCAGAAAGCTAACGAGAGATGTCAGAGCTTATGTTCAAAAGGTTCTTTCAGATACCGAGTCATTTATATAGTTTTAGTTTGTCAATTTATTTCTTGGGGCTTGTATTTACACATGCTTGTGCACCATACAGTGTGTGGATAATGGAAAGGACGTCAATCTTCAATTTGCAATCAAGGCAAAAACAGTTACCAGTGGTCTTAAATACTCGCTTGCTACTGGGAACTGGGGTCAGGCAAATGCAGCTGGTACCAGAGCTGGAGTTTCACAGGTGGAATTACTGTCTTCCCTTTTCTGTCTGTTTGCCAAGACTAGTCTTGCTCCCTTAATTAATGCTTATGAATTTTTCGAGGAACTTTTGTTTTAAAAATGCCAAATGTAGCCTGCACCAGTGGCCTAGTGATAAAGGGTGAGTCCTGGTACGAACCATAAACTTGGATGTCTTGGGTTTGACCCTTATTGGCCATGCCTGGTCTTACCTGTATATGTGCCTTGCTGGTGGGTGTGTTCCCGGGGTTTACCCAACCCATACACAAGATGTGTGGAGTGGGGTTCCTCGTCATAAAAAAAAAAGGGTTTAATATTGTTAATTAAATTGTGACATGACATTGTTGTAGGTGTTAAATCGCTTAACGTATGCCTCCACTTTGTCGCACTTGCGAAGATTAAATTCTCCCATAGGGCGTGAAGGTAATCTTACTTCCTTCCGTCAGCTTTTGTGCATTTATGTCATTGAAGTTGTAGGCTGATATGGTATGGAATCATTGGTGCTTTTCAGTCATCTCAACTTCTCTCTCTCTCTCTCTCTCACACACACACAAACACAAAGCTTCATCATTTACTTAGTTTGTTGATTTTTTACTTCTATTTGCATCTCATCAGGGAAATTGGCCAAACCGCGACAGTTACACAATTCCCAGTGGGGAATGATGTGTCCCGCAGAAACACCTGAAGGACAAGTGAGTGTCATACATAATGGAGAAAATTTGCAGAACCTAATGTTCTGTATTCTCTCCTCTATTATTTTCCAATTTCCACTTATGGGTATCATCTGGCTGTTACATTAGGCCTGCGGGCTGGTAAAGAATCTTGCATTGATGGTGTATATAACGGTGGGATCAGCAGCATATCCTATTTTGGAGTTTTTGGAAGAATGGGGTACCGAGAATTTCGAGGTGAGCATTTTCGAGTTCTTTGTGAGCATATTTATATTTTCATATTTCCTTTTTCCTAGTTTTACCTTTTGTCCTGACTATAGGAAATATCTCCTGCTGTGATTCCCCAAGCTACAAAAATCTTTGTCAATGGTTTGTGGGTGGGTATTCATCGTGATCCTGATATGTTGGTGAAGACACTAAGACGGCTGAGGAGACGGGTTAGTATACAGATAGTTTGATATGTCAGCTTGTGTTGGAGAGTCTGCAACTTTACTTAAATCTTCTGTGATTGAATTGTAGTTTTAGCAGGAGAAGTTATATCATGCTACTGCACTGCACAATTTTTTCATGTCATTTGACTACTAATGGCTTGTTTAAAACTGCGTTTTAAATTGCATAGGTTGATGTAAATACTGAAGTTGGGGTTGTTAGAGATATCCGCTTGAAAGAACTGCGGATATATACTGATTATGGCCGTTGCAGTCGCCCCTTATTCATTGTGGATAAACAAAGGCTTCTTATAAAAAAGAAGGATATTCAAGCATTGCAACAGAGGGTACATTAGTTGAATTTCTTGACATGTTTTTGCACTACATCTGTGTTACTTGAATGTTATGATTACGTTGATGGTACACCTTTTACTTCTTTCAGGAAGCCTCAGAAGATTGCTGGCATGATCTTGTAGCAAAGGGATTCATAGAATATGTTGATACAGAAGAAGAGGAGACTACTATGATTTCCATGACCATAAATGTGAGTATTCTAGGAGTAGCTTTGGTTGGGCACTAATCAATCTACTCTTCAAGCTTCTATGAAGCACTTGCTAGAATCTAACTTTTAATTGTTTAGGATCTCATAAGTGCAAGGCTCAATCCAGAGGAGGCCTATTCTGATACTTATACCCATTGTGAAATTCACCCATCATTGATTTTAGGAGTTTGTGCTTCGATTATACCATTTCCTGACCATAACCAAGTAAGTTTGACATGCTTGTGAATATTTCCTGATCTAAGTGTTTTGTTACTATCTCACTCATTTGTTGTTGGCTCAATCAGTCCCCACGTAACACATATCAGTCCGCAATGGGTAAGCAAGCCATGGGAATCTATGTCACCAACTACCAATTTCGAATGGTATGGATTTGATTCTTCTCCCCTCTGCTGTTTAGGGTTCATCATATGCATCTTGCCTTCTATTATCCATCAGGTTACTAATCATTCTCTAATTCTTTCAGGACACATTGGCTTATGTTCTGTATTATCCTCAGAAACCTCTTGTTACTACTCGAGCCATGGAGCACCTGCACTTCAGGCAGCTTCCTGCTGGCATTGTAAGTACCTGATTTTGTATTGCTTGCTTTCTTCCTCATCTCGATGGCGGTTCTCTCAATTTTCTGTCCTTTACTCTTGCTCTAGAATGCCATTGTTGCCATTGCCTGCTATTCTGGATACAACCAAGAAGATTCAGTCATTATGAACCAGTCATCAGTAGATCGTGGGTTCTTTCGGTCAATTTTTTTTCGTTCTTATAGGTAAACAATTTTATTAGTTTTTTTTCTTTGAAACTTTTTTGCCTCCCTTAGTATGGCACTATCCTTTAGAGGTACTATATTTATTAACCTTTTTTCTTTCATAGGGATGAGGAGAAGAAGATGGGGACTCTTGTTAAGGAGGATTTTGGCCGTCCAGATAGAGCCAATACGATGGTAAGTGCTGAGCTTTGTACACAGCTGGTTTTTTATGCTTGTGGGTAACAGCCATCTGAGTAAACTGTTTTACAGGGTATGCGACATGGTTCTTATGATAAATTGGATGACGATGGTCTTGCGCCTCCAGTGAGTTTCTAGAGCTTTTTTTGAACTATGCTTTGTAGTGCATATTGGCTGAAATTTCCTAATCGTGACCTGTAATCCTATGTTAGGGAACAAGAGTTTCAGGGGAAGATGTAATCATCGGAAAAACTACTCCCATTGCTCAGGAGGATGCTCAGGGTCCAGCTGCACGTTACACAAAGCGTGATCATAGCACGAGCTTGCGCCATAGTGAAACCGGGATAGTAGATCAGGTAAGCCTTATCTCTACTAATTTATAAAGGGAGAACACTAGTTTTGTGTTCCCTTAAATTGAAGCCATGTCAATGTTTTCTTCTCCCAAAAAAGTCCTTCGGAGAATCATTAATCCATAACCTGCTCAATGACTGGCTGTCCAAGTGAAGGGCTATATAATTACATATTCAATTACCGTCCTTCCAGTTACCATCTCTCTCTCTCTCTCTCTCTCTCTCTCTCTCTCTCTCTCAGTCACATGCATGCGTGTGCACCACACGCATCATGAGTTGCGACCCTAGTTTTAATGAGTTTTTCAGGATTGCTGTTTTATATTCTGTGGGAGCTGATTGATTCAAGAATGTCAAAATTTAGATGTTCTTATGAAATGGATAATAATTTGGACTATGTTTGTGCTTCTTTTCAGTGTTGAAACCTGAGTCCTTGATATTATTGGTCTGTTATCATCTTTGTTAATGTGTTTCTGTAGGTTTTACTAACAACAAATGCGGATGGGTTGAGATTTGTGAAAGTAAGGGTGAGATCAGTTAGGATACCTCAGATTGGTGACAAGTTTAGCAGTAGGCATGGGCAGAAGGGAACAGTCGGCATGACCTACACGCAAGAAGACATGCCGTGGACAGTGGAAGGGATCACTCCCGATATTATTGTGAATCCTCATGCTATTCCATCTCGAATGACGATTGGGCAGCTTATCGAGTGTATCATGGGTAAGGTTGCGGCTCACATGGGGAAGGAAGGGGATGCTACTCCTTTTACAGATGTTACGGTGAGTTGCACCACTTTAGAATCTTTAGTTCCTATCATTGTGAGATGAAAGTATTATCGGCGTCTGAGAAGAAATCTGTTAATGTCCTTAACTGAACTTGCTCTTTATGAATTGTGATTTATTGTCACAAGTACAATTCTTGAAGGTTGCACTGGGCAGTCCATGAATCTAACCATTTGATATCCTGTAGCACCTTACCGTCTTTTTTTTTTCGTACTTCTAACTGATGGACATACATATTATACAAGTGTTGTTGCCAGTTGCATTATTCTATACTATAGGACTATTTTATTTTATTCTATTAAGGGACAGTAAACTCTGCTGGCCTTGAAGAGATGCATCTACGCTTTCACTCTTACATGATTCTTGCTACTGTCTAATTTACCAGATTATAGAGCTCATTTAGGAAATGTGATCAACTAATTTTTAACTTTGACATCTTCTTTGAAACCGTGTCAAGTTCTACCATTCCTGAGTCTTGGGTCTTCATGATTTAAATAAGCCTATTATTTTAGTTCTGATACAGGTCTTCATCATCTAATTTGCTTTGGGACTGTAATCCTTCTGTTCAGTTGTGTCTAGTTGGAGCTCTTTCCTTGAGTTGCTTGCAATTTGTAAGTTTGAAACATTTCCTTTGTATCTCATACTCCAGGTGGACAACATCAGCAAAGCTCTCCATAAATGTGGGTATCAAATGCGTGGGTTTGAGACCATGTACAACGGTCACACAGGGCGGCGACTATCATCTATGATATTCCTTGGTCCCACGTACTATCAGAGACTAAAGCACATGGTTGATGACAAGATCCATTCTCGTGGGCGAGGCCCTGTACAGATCCTTACAAGACAGCCTGCCGAGGGACGGTCACGTGATGGGGGTCTCCGGTTCGGTGAGATGGAAAGGGATTGCATGATTGCGCACGGTGCTGCTCACTTTCTCAAAGAAAGGTTGTTTGACCAAAGTGATGCATATAGGATTCATGTCTGCGAGCGTTGTGGATTGATAGCTATTGCCAACCTCAAGAAGAGTTCTTTCGAGTGCAGAGGTTGCAAGAACAAGACTGACATTGTTCAGGTGAATATCTTGTTGTCAACTTCTTATTCGATGATGTGAAAGTCTCTCTCTCACATGCACGCATATGCAGGTTCACATTCCTTATGCTTGTAAGCTGCTCTTCCAAGAGCTAATGTCTATGGCTATAGCTCCAAGAATGCTCACAAAGGATATTAAACCAGCCAAAGACCAAAAGAAGAAAGGAAGCTAATGGTACTTGAACCGATACCTGACGGCAATTCCTAGCTCATGTTGCCGAGGTTGATGGATAGCATGAATTCGGCTCACTGATTATATGAACTTTTCAGGCTGCCTATCTATATCAGGCTGCAATGAGCAGAAACTTCATCCAGCTGCAACTATTCTTGGTTTTTGAGAGCCTCGGAGGAGTCTTAATGACCGCTGATGCTTTTGTCTTTAGCCATCAGCCTTCCAAAGGATTTAAAAGATCTACTTCCAACTGTTTCGAGCGTTCTTGTTTTTGGTCGTATATATCTATATATATATATATATATATATCTAGAGGTGCTCAAATGTTTTCGGTTGGATGCCCAAATTTTTTCTGTGCTGTGTGTATTTTTAGGTTATATTATCTTGCCAGTTGAAATAACAGTTTTACGAGAATTTTGCTCCATTATCTTATAATTTTATCGTCAAGCCATTGTTAACGTTGTTAAGGAGTTGGGTGTATTTTTGGAGTTCCGAAGGTCAGTGTGAAGGTGTTCTGATATGAAATTTTGTTTTAAGTCAGCTTGGATAGGCAGACCCCAATGTCCTGGCCCACTGTGAAGCAGCCTTATCGATCATCGGAAGGGAACTGGGAAGTCCTCATCTGAGGGATTTTCCAGGAATGAACCCAGCGTTTTTCTCAAAATGTTTAATGTTTTTTCATCCTGTTTTCCGAAAACGACATGTTATTTTACAGTTGTGAACGAGAGCGCTGCAGGTGGAAGATGATTAAAATGAGCTCACCTGCTTCGTATTCTTCGTGGACTCCACCAATTCAGCAATTCGTGTTCAGGGATCATACTCTTTTTCTTTCTTCCCTGAAATCATAAGAGCCATAAAGTGGTGTGCTTCAGTGAAAGGGGTGGAGAAAATCTTGTTGCTTACTCTCTTGTTCGTATCGTATGAAAAGCCTTTCCTTCCCTTCCTCATGTTTGGAAATAGTATCTATCAAACACAAATTGGCAGTCAGAACCAAACACAACTTGAATTTATTCATTTGAACTGGAGCTCTGTCAATCCAATACCCGGAGTGTTCCAAGTCATCAGGTAGTACATTGAACAAATACCCCGTAAAACTTAACCCCAGGAATAATTTTACTGCGAGAAAATTGCTCTCAATTGTAAATTTTGTGGTGGTGCCAATCCTCGCATGCTTAAGAAAAAGATCACCTACTGCATTGAGACACGACTAGGAATGGTAGTAGACCGGGGTGGAACGGGAATTGACACCTCCATTCTCACATTCATCTAAAAAATTTATCTCTATTCCCGTTTCAATACCCATACAAGAATTTTGTTGGAGGTCCATTCCTGTGTTGTGGGTGCAAATTTTCGTCCACTCCCGCCTCTGCACCCACCAAGCCCAATATCACTTAAAAAAACTCAAAAACAAATAAATAAATAAATAAAAGAGTAAAAAATAAAGTTAGCAAATTTTAGATTTTAAAATTTTATTATTTATAGTTAAGCCTCTATTTTTTGTTTTAAAATTTATAGTTAAACTCCCTTTTTTTAGTCTTAATATTTATTATTGAGCCCTAGGTAATTACTATTTATACTAATGTCTAACGGGTATGCCAAGGTGGGGCGAGGGAGAACCTAAGTCCATTCTCGCCTCTATCGGTTAGATCTCCACGTTCGCCCGGTCTACTGCTATAGAATATCTCACACCAACTTGTTGATCTCAGTTTTAAAAGCAAAACCGTATGATTCTACGAGCACAGAGGGAAACTAGTGATGTTTATAATTTCTTTGCTTACCCAAAGGAAGAGGAAAAAGATGGAAGTGTCTTCAGATGGGTTTCATTGCTGTTTTTCTATCTGAGAACCATGCGAAGGTTTAAAAGTATAATGCTGCTATAACCAAAGGGACTTTGGAATTTCATGTGGATAACTTAATTTTATAGTCATTCTAGATGACGTAAAATCAGGTGATTTGCTCGAAAATAATTCTGCTCTCTCTACAGGCAGTAGCAGAAAACAGCTTGGAGCAAGCAAAATCTGAGAGAGTACTTTTCTGAAGATATTTAAAATTACACTCGTAAGCATTTACCTAAAAATCAGACATGGAAGTATTTCAAACATGCATGTTTTCTACTGGAGTTAATAGTGTAGACTAAATCACCTGCTGAATTTTCCCTCATAGATATTAAATTTCTTACTTTATTCTATCTTTGAATATCATGTCCGAAAATCATTTCATATAGATTAATGACAATTAATATGTATTGTACTGAGCAATTCAGCTGCAGATGTGGAGAAATGCTATCAATTGAATCGGTACACTTCAAATGAAGTCATAGTAACCTAAGTTACCTTTTAAGGCCTGCAGATGTGCTGCTTTTTCTCCTTGCAAAATTTCGCATAAACTGCTTGGAACTTGGCAGTCTCATTCTTTAGCAAGTTTTCGCACTGCAGATACAATCACTTACATTTAACCTTAAACATCAATCTCCTTAAGTTAAATATAAATTCAGTTCTTTCGTTCCCACAGACCTCTTTCGAGCTATTTGAAAGGGCCTTGGCAAGACTTTGCCTGATAATTGAGGATTTGAACATACTATTAAAGCTCAAACCCGAAGTATGTTTAAATCAGTTTCAAGAATGTGTGTGTTTACCTTTCCTTCTCACACTTCTTCTTCAACTCATCAAGCTTACATTTGGTCTCTGAAGCCACACTGTAAGCAAAGCACAATAAAGTAATTTCAAGCCATAAGTTCATAACTGCACAGAGGAAAAATGAAAGTAATTTTAATCAGGAGATTTGAAAAATCAATTGTGCCATTTGGTTTCAAAATGACAAGGGGAACAAGAAATTAAAAGAGTGAAACAGGATGTTTCATGTGTTTTTGCAGTCAATACAATGCGATTGCGAACAAAAACAAGAAAACATTTAGAAAAGGGGGGGAAAAAACTCAAAAAGGTCTCCTGCAAGAGTGATTTTGTTGGAACTACTAGCAGTACTGGACAACATCAAACTTCATTCCTTTTGCCTTTTAACTTCCTCTATCCAAAATCAAACAAAGCCTAATTGATGGATAAAAAGCAACAGAATAAGCGCCTGTGGAATTTGGGATACGAACTTTTACATTGAGAATTGGGAAGTTCAGATAGAACACAAATCACATCAAACATGAATGAAGTTACAAAGTAATTCGCAAATTATCAATTAAGACTTTGATGTATTCACGTTTCAGAATTGTTCACTTACAGATGACAATACGCACTGTCAGAACGAATTCTGAAAAGATGTAATATATATGTATATATCATGTAAGTGATGCAATCAGTCACATACTAATTCTCTGCAGAAATACTCCTGATGAACTGTAAACACTAACTAGGTTTAGTTTTTGCATTATCAATCCAATGCATATATGCAAATATAACGTGAAATCGTTTCAGATCTGCAAAAAACAGTGAAACTCACCTTCAGAGGTCTGTTCATTCTTCTTCTGGCTTGCGCTCTCTCTGATCTGTTGCAGAGCGGACACAATCCCTTTGATGTCACTGGAATTTCAACAACTTTTCGCTAATTCGAACTATAGAATTCAAAAGTTATAGCAAATTACTGAAGAAAACGTGCAATAAATAGAGATTGGAAGACGGACATGGAGAGAGCTGCATCGAAGTCATCGTCGACGACGCCTCGCTTCAGTTTCTCTGGTCTTGAAGTTTCGGATTCGGAGACTCGTTTCTTTGCGCTTGATTTGACTGTCGACATTGCTGAATTGTGGAATTGGTGTCTGTGGAGGTCTAGTTTTTGCGATCTGAAGCTGAATCTAAGAGGCCGAGCGTTCAAACCCGAGAAGAGAGAGGGAGATGGCGCGGGCTCAAGTTGTTTAGACGTTGGCGTGAAGCGGGTCGTTGCGAGTTGGGCACGTAGACGTGTCAAACCGAGTTGAGTGCAATTCACTGAGTCAAAAGTAATTTTTGTTGGTTTAAGAAGAGACTACAGGGTTTTATTGATATGGTATATCTGTTTGATATTTGTAGAAGGGAAAGGGAAAGGAAAAGGAAAAGAGAATGAGAGAGAAAATAGTTTTCTTTTCTCTGTTTGATTTGCAAATAAAATTAGAGAAAAATAAAAATAAAATAAAAAGAAAATAATTTGTTTTTTCTCTTCTCTTCGCTCCTAAAAGCAAAAACCAAAGGAATGGAACCTTTCCCACTCTTTTCTTTCTTTCCTCAAGTATAAAAAAATGCTAACATTTTCAGCAAATTCACGCATTAGTTATTTGCATTCAGAAAACCATCTAGTGGGACAATTTCAGTTATGATGTTTACCTTCTTTGTATTCGATGAGTCGCTTACTTGAAAACTTAAAATAGGAGTTACTCTTTAGATTCAGTAGACAGTAGGGTGTGAAATTGGCCTGGTCCGGTTTTGGTTTGGGCTGGCTCAGGCCAATTTGTCAACTGGTAGCCGTACGCCCAGGCCCATTCTGTAGCGAGTATCAAGCTTTGCAAATATTTATTAATTTTAAATTTGTTCTGGCTTTTGGGCCGAGTTTTGGGCAAGTTGCTAGGCAGGGCTATTGGATCAAGGTTACCAACCTTGGCCTAGGCACACCATACGGGGTTCAGGCTTGGGCCGCCAATGGGCCTCATGCAATTTTTACATCCTTGAGATTCAGATTCAAATTAGTTGTCTGAGTTCAAATCGATTAAATTCTGTATCGAAAATGTTTGACCTAAAATGTTGGAATAGGATTTAAAAACAATGGTACAAAAATGCTAGCCATAAATGTTACTGACATGAGTCGGCGACTATTGGCTGCCATCTCAACTGGTGGCTGCCATCACAACTGGAGCCCACCATGCTGTGGCTAGTGACCTTTCATATTGGTGCTAAAACTGTTAAATAACATTTGTAACTGACGGACTGACATGGGGTGAGCAGAGACCACGGTCCCCTTAAGTTTATAAAAATTCTATTAATATATTTTATATTTTAGGTATTTAGGACAAGACATTGTGCTTTGACCCTCCTTAAAATTCAAAAAATATAACATTGCCCCTTCAAAGTTTAGAAAATTTTTCTTACACCCTACATATTATTCTTAGTATATGTGGTAAAAAAAATTAGTGCATTAACACCACTGAAATGCAATAAATTTTACCTTGTACCCTTCCCAAAAGTTTCATTTACTTTTTTTACTCATTTCATCATTTTTCTTTCATTGTCAAGCTAAAATCTGAGTACTCCATATCAGTAAAAACAATTCCTAAATTGGCCTCCCTGTAAATTCCTGAGTCTGCCACCAACTCTTCTACATGTCACTGGTTCACTTCTCTTCTTTTTCAATTAACAGCATGCATGGAACTTGGGGGAGAGAAGGAAAGGGAAGGGAAAATTTTAATATTTTTCTCCCTTTGTCCTTTCTGGTTTGATTTTATTTAAAAGAGAAGGGAAAGAAAAATGGTAGGAAAAAGGGAGAAAAAGTTTTAAATCAATTTCTCTTTTTCTCTCTCTTCTTTCTCTCTGCTTTTTTTTTTTTTATTTTCTTTACAAAACTAAATAAGAAAGGAATACTACTTTTCTTTTATTTTTCCTTTCCTTTCCAGTTTGTTTGGAATTTGAAAAAGGGAAGGAAAAACCACCATTTGCTTTCATTTTCTTATTTGATTCTACCTATGAGGAAAAGAGAAGGAAAAATGAGGAAAAGAGAAGAAAAAACCACCATGATTCTACCTATGAGGAAAAGAGAAGGAAAAATGAGGAAAAGAGAAGAAAAAACCACCATTTACTTTCATTTTCTTATTTGATTCTACCTATGAGGGAAAGAAAAGAAAAAATGAGGAAAAAAGAAAGAAAAATGGAGAAAAAACTTAAATCATTCTCTCTCTCTCTCTTTTTTTTTTTACTTTTCTCTCTTTTTTTCACAAAACCAAACAAAAAAGGAAAATTAATTTTTTTTATTTTTATTTTTTTTCTATTTTCTTTCCCTTCCCTTCCCCAAGTTCCAAACATGTTAAACAGGTTGTTCCTTCCCCCTCCCAGTCCCAACTTCCAAACAGGCTGGAAGTCTTCACGAGCGTTTCCTTCTAGCTGCATCTTCACAGGCTCACAAAATAGCTCAACTAACTTCCAAAGAAGGGTTAGACCGTTTCGAAAAATATTATTTTTATAAAAAAGTTTATACAAAATAATATAATAATAGCTATTTATAATTAAAAATTATTATAATATGTGTTTAGTTTAAAGTAAAAAATTATTATTAAAAAATAATTATTTTGTATAAAAAATTTGTATAAATTTTTTTTTGTTATAGCATTATCCATCAATCAATCAATGCAACGTTTCGGATTGAGTCTGCATCAAAATCAACGGTCTAGATTTTCATTCAAAGGTACGGGTGTGGGGACCCACTTTAATTTGTCTAGTTGCCTTGACACGTAAACTCTTAACTCATCGACCTAGAAGAGTTGACTTGAGCTGCTCTGTATTCTAATATATATATATATATAGTGAAGCCGCCTTGTTCTTCTGGATGGTCAATGCTCTGAATCGCTTAGCTGACCAAAACTTCAAGAGAAGAATTATGTAATCAACTTCCCCTAATTAAGATGATACATGGGCTAGCATTGAATGGTCCAATTTTTTTAACTTAATATAATTTTATTCATTGTTTATTAAATTTACTAAGGGTCAACTTGAACTCTTCTAGTATAGTGGATAGTTGTCGAAAAATTAATTTGATAGGGTAAGTGAAAACACACTTCCAATAAGGGTACAAAATTCTTTAAAAAAAAACGTTTCAAAAACCCTTTGAAAACGATCTTGAAACTCTTAAGAATCAGTTAGAATGCTTTTGAGATACTTAAAAAAAAAACCTCTTAAGAAACTGCGAAGAAACGGGTGGGAAACTCTATAGAAATTATTGAAAAACCTAAAATTTTAATTTTTATACATTATTTTCTTTAAGTATCTATTGAATTATTCATAGAGGTTTTTACTAAATTTGTCAAAGGTTTTCACTTAGTTTTGTAATGTTGTGTTTAGAATTCGGATTTTATCAAGCAAAAAGGCAAAAAAAAAAAAAAAAAACAAAAAGTTGAGGGAAAACAAAAAAATGAAAGAATATTTTTGTTCTTTTTTTCTTCAATTTTTTCTTTTCATTCTCAAATTCTTGATCCAAACATAGCGTAAATGTTTCTTTTAAGTTTGCAAATTTTTTTTAATAAGATTCTTATTAAAATATTCAAACGATCCTTAATTATTTCTCTAAATCATATTTTTCCTATATTTTTTATCTGCAATTCTTGCCTATATTTCTCTTAGTGTCTCCCGTTTCCACTTTTTATTGTGGTAACTATAATTTGAAGTGTGTTGTAATCTATCTTCAGGCAAAACTTGTACTCCTAATTCCCAATCAATTAAAACATGAAGTCTCAAGTTTGATTACTTCTTAAGTTTTTGTGATCAATTGTTATTTATGTATTACATAAAATTTACTTGATTTTTATGAATGATGACGTGACACAAGCTCATTGAGTAGTCGATTGAAAGTTTAAACACCTTATGACAAAAAAAAAAAAAAACAAAAGAACTCAAACCCTTTCAAGTCTGGTTTTCTTAAAAGAGTTGCATGTTGTGAAATTGGCAATGCCATTCAAACCCGTTCCATATTAAAAGTGGGTTCCTTTAAAAGTCCATATAAAAAAGAGAAATTTGAGTTTTGGTAAATAATAATAATAAAAAAAGCCTATATGAGATAATAAAAAAAAACCTAATAAATTTAACAACTTTGGTGGAGATAAATGCCCCGCAGTGCATCGGTCGTTGTATCAAAGTAACTTAAAAAATCAAGTTCAGTAAATTGGACCTATTTTAAGTAGGGTTGAAATCATAATAACCATGCATGGCGCGACAGTCGTATAAAAAATTTACACTTGGGTAACCAGTTCTCAAATAAATACAAATAAATAACATTACAGAAATTGGACATTAGATAACTTTCGCTAGGCAAGTGGCCCACCGGGCCCAATGTATGTCAACTCTTATAACAAAGTAAGTGAAAAAATTGAGTACTTTCCGTATGACGACCGTTGTAATGTATAAGTTATATGTTAATTAGCCCCAACTTGGTAAGGTTAAAAATAGAATAAATGCTACACGATGCGGCGGTGGAACCAAAAATTTATCCCTAGGTAGCCAATTCTTCACAAATTGGGACCAATGCCTTTAAATTTGAAGCAAATAGTTTGTCAATTTGGGTAGAATATTTATGAACCACACCTAAGTATATATATATATATATATATAGGGGGTACAGAGTTGAAATTATGAAACCCAAACTCTTTAAATATATGCAGAGTAAGAAGTCTTAACCAGGCCTAATTAAGAATATTCTTGGATTTGTCCATTAATTTTCTCGCATACTTTCTTTGGGGCTTATACATCATTTTCATGTTCGTTTTAAGATTAATATCACATTCAGTGGCGGATTCATAATTTGTGTCAAGGAGGGTCAAGGTAAAAAATTTTAAATTTTGTAAAAACCTAGGTAAATTATTTGTAAATTTGGGAGGGCCAATACCTATATTTCATTAAAAATACTCAAAATTCTATAGAGATTATAGTAAATATTAAAAATTTTAGGAGGGTCGTGCCCCGACTGCCCCCCTTCCGCCCGCCCCTAATCCTATCCTTTCGTGACATTTTGTCTAATATCAAATGTAAGCATGCTTTCTTATTAATTTAAGTATTAACTTTTATTTGGATGTAGTTTTCTATAAACTTTTAAAAATTAGTAAAAAATAAATAAATAAATTACACTGACCACCCCTGAAGTTTAACAAAAAAAAATTTAACAAAAATTCATATAGTACTCCTCACTTCTTTATGATTACACTGCACACCCTTGTTAGAGTTTATCTCGAACAAGAGTCAATGAAAAATGTTAAATGACTATTTTACCTTTATTGACTCATTGAATTTTTCATTTAATGCCACCAATCTTAAGTCATATTTTTAAGCAAGAGATCTCTCTCTCAATACAGTTTCTTTGTCACCCTTTCTATTCCTTCAAACAATATCTCTACCCATAAGGGTGGTCAATATAATTTACCAAAAAAAAAACAAAAAAAACTACAGGCAAATGAGTTTTACATAATTTAATTTAATATACGTTGCTATGCTCGATTCCTAATAGGTTATACTTGGATAGTTAATGATCTAAGAATTCAATACCAGAGCTGCCCTGAGCTAGTCGATTGTTTTTGGGGCATGCCATGGTATTTATTTTCAATTTAAGTTTCAATTTTTAACTTTTAATTGACTAGCATTTTTCAAAAAAGAATAGATACGACATGACTTGAAAATAACAACTATAATCACTAAGTAGTTAGTTTAGTAAATAAAAACTCGAACTTTCTCTTTCAATGCTCAGGTTCAAGTCTTTATGGCCACTCGATAAAATTAAATATACTCTCAATGCTCAAAACATGTGATAATATCTAAATTTTAGCCCCAACATAAGTACAGTGAGTTTTCACGCAAATGATTGGATAGTGCTGAGAAACAATACTTCCTAACGAATGAGTAGAGTAACATATATATGCATATCAATTTTTTGAACCACAAAAAAAAAATATATTGGCATTCTGGTCGGATTCAAGCCCCCACGGACATGCTCGAAACCTGACCTATGAGTTTGGTAGTTATAGTAAATAAAGAAGTTGAGCCCCATGTTTTGTATATTAGAGAGATACAGATGGATGACAAAGAGATTTCTTGAAGAAACTCTCGCACAAAAGTGCTGTCGAGTTGTGAGTTGTGTAAGGGTAATTGACTTAGAATTTGAGAACACTCCATCACAAATAAATTCAGGAGATGATTGTAGAATTGTGAGTCCAACATCTCCTGGTTTCAAGATCTCGGTCCTTTGAGTTTGATAAGCAAGAAGTATGTCCAAGAATAGCTTTATAACTTCCGCATGCCATTGATATTCCACAAGAACAGTACAAATATAAAAAATAAAAAAATTGCCACTGGTGAAGATAAAATTAAATATAAGAAAACAAGAAACATCAAACTATCAAAGCATAGCACGTGCATCGGGCATGAGAACTTTCGTTTGTATTCTGCGTATGAACGGTTGACCCACGGGTAAAAGCGACAACCCGGGTCACGTAAGTCTTTCAGCTCTGACACGGAGAAAGGGTAAGCTACTCGCCTACTACTACTAGTTGGGTGGGGTCCCGGGTCTTCTAGAAGGAGGTTTTGTTGTGCTGTCTCTCTAGTGTACGTCTTCCTTTTTCTTAATCCTAGGGCACACGACCCCAGTTCGACTTCGACGGCCAAAACAATTGCGGGGACGTTGTTCTCGTGGAACAGTGTAGCACCAGATCACATTTTCTATCGTTTAATTAATGAATTTGTTATTTATTTATCCGTTTTCCTAGATCTGCTTACCCTTCTAGAAGAGCAGGTGGAAAAATATCGTTAAAAATTATACTCTATACTCTATTTCTCCCCCGTTTTTGGTAAACCTTTGTGTGAAGATAAAAGTGAATACATATCGGAAATTCGTTTTAGAAGTAAAAGCGTGTTTTCTCCGAAAATGCTTTTTTAGGATGAGTACAAAATTTGTTTAAAAAATAAAAAAAAAAATATTTTGAAAATGTAAGAGAAATGTTTTAAAAATTTTTGAGAAATATTTGAGAAACTCTTGAAAATTTTTAATGAAAACTCTTAGAAAACTTAGGAGAAATTATCAGAAAACACTTTGAAAATTTAAAATATTAATTTTTATACATTTTTTTATTAAATTCTAACTAAGTATTTATGAAATTATTTGCATAAATTTTTATTAAGTTTTTCAAAGATTTCTACTAAGTTTCTCTAATATTTCTACTAAGTTTTTCAAAAATCTCTATTAAGTTTCTTAAAAGTCTCTTTGAGTTTTAGAAAAGTTTTCTATTAAGTTTTCTAATCATTTCCTTCTTATCGTTTCTTCTCATATTTTTTGGTCGCATTTTTCGTTTCCGTTTCCCCTATTATTTTTGGTTTCTATTTCTCATTTTGATAACTATGATATATATAACAAATTAATAAGGATTTTTTTTTTTTTATAAAAGAATGCATGTTAATCAATTAAGGCATTTTACTACTTGATAATAATTCCACTCTAATATCTAGTTATACATTAATAAGGATTTTTATAGAAGAACGTATGAGCTAGATTAATTAATTAAGGCATTTAACTACTTGATAATAATTCCACACTAATATCTAGTGCGGATTGGCTGTCGATGTCAAGGATCAAATATCGGACTCCATGAGCTGACTCGAAGAGGCTTCGACCTTTTGGCAAATTACGGGCTCATTTCATGTTAAATACAAATTTCTTATATAATCGTGTTTTAATTTAAATAATTCTCATATAAAATCTGGATATGTTGTAGGATTTGTGTAAAATTTTATTTTCACTAGCAATAAATTAAAACAAAGCTAATGATAATATAGTTTGTGTGCTTAGTTGGAAACTCGCCTCTCTGAATTTCTTGCTTGCAACTAAATTAAATAAATTAAAAGCCAAACTTTTGACATGGTGGTGCCTTGGTGATTATCAATCTAAAAGTAATTCAAATTTTACATTTTATTGATCTAATTAGTGAGTTAATAACAAAAAAATAGAAAAAAAAATCAGCTTGAACAAATAAAATAATTCAAAATTGACATTTCATGGATCTAATTGGTGACATAATTTCAAAAAAAAAAAAATAGAAATTCAGCTTGAACAAATTACATTCAGCCATTTATTTTTCATATTAATATTTTTCCAATTTTTATCACAAAATTAGGTCCGACTAATCTTATTTATTTTTTGAGCGGAATTAAACTTCAAAAATAATACTTAAGCTTGCTCATAAAATTAATCAAGTCTAAAAAAAATTTTAAACCTAATAATTTATAAACAAACTTAGATAGACCTATCAATCCATGATCACGCCGACTAGCAGTGCTCCTTTTAAAATAACTTAAGGTTTAATAAATAAATTTTAAAAATCTTAGGTTTGGAAAATAAATTTTAGAAGAAAACTCGCCCACGACTGTATCACCTAATCGAAATTCGCCACGTCAGCAAGACAAAGGAATCGCAGGTTCGAAATGTGTACCTCTCAGGTTTCCGCCTATAAAACCCACTTGATTTCAGACGGCTCGTACCCAAAACGGTGAAACGCCTCTCTCTCTCTCCCTCTCTCTCTCTCTCTCTCTCTCTCTCTACCGAGAATTGAAATTGAAGCTCAGAACAATCGCAGGGCGGATCTGTATCTCAATCCTCTCTCTAATTCCGGTATGCATTCATATTCCCCCATTCATCTTTCTTTATATGAACTTAGAATATATACGTGTATAAGAATCGGTGAAGTAGTTTTGAGCTTTCTGCAAATTATTGTCTTGTATGGAATGTATGTTGTTTAAGTAATCATCAAAAGGCACAGACCTTCTGCGCGGTTGTGATTAGAGATTCGATCTGACGTTTGTCACGGACTCAGTATATTTTTACTTCCTATCTTCGTTTTCCTGCCAAGATTTCAACATTTGTGAATGTTTTAAGTTAGATTTCTTCAAAAAGTGCTTGTTGAAATCTATATGTTTAGGGGTTTGGGTTTCATAGAACCTTAACATCTAGCTTTGTACCAGTTAATGAACCTGTCCCTAAACGTTCAAAATTTTCCCCATGGACCAAAAGATCTGTATGTGAGATTTTGATGATCTTATTTTATAATCGATTTTTTTTTATTTTTTATAATTGACCTTATTTTATAGTCTTTTAATTTGGCAAAAAGTTTCCATTTTTATTCCCTAAACCCCCCCCCCCCCCCCCCCCCCCCCCCCCCCCCTATTTTGGGGCTTCATTATTCTAAGGGCTTCTCAAATTTATGAATTAGTGAAGAGACGAGAACTATATCTCTTTCTTGCTCTGTGTCAATATCAGTTTATCTCTAGTGAATTTGAGTTCTCATCTGTCCTTTTTCCATCTCGTGGTAGTTTCATGGATAATTGAGACATACTGCTAAGAGCAAAAGAACTTGATAGAATTTTTTGTCTTCTTCTTATTCACCTTTATTTCTATAGTTAAATCAGAGAGGTTTTGCCATCTTTTGCTGGACTAGGTCTGTAGCTTAGGCAGCTTTTGAAAACCATGCTTTTGCTGTAGGTATTAGCAGATTAACAAGCTCGCTTTGGGTATGTAATTTTCAAGAAAATAGGGTTGAGGTTGGCTGTGAATGTCTTTTTCCACAATGTTTTTTTTGCTGAATTTTTCTGGATCTATTGCATCCCTCGTTTGCCAAAACGAAAGCTAATCATGGTGCAGATGTTGTACTGCTGTACTACTGTACTATCTAGATGATCATCACCATTTAAATTCATCTTGAAGTTGTATCTCGTTTGTTGAGCAGCTAAGACATCAATAATACAATTTCTAACAAACATTTTTGTTTTAGAGTGTATTAAATTTCCACCCATGAATGCCCCACATATTAAACGTTCAAGGGGTTGGTAGGCGTTAGCTGGACTTTGTTTGGAAGCTTCCCAATATGGTCATATTTTCTTTTCTTTTCTTTTACTTTTTTGGCTGTCTACGCTTGGCCTAGTTCAACCTACTGAAGTTGTCATTTTTCTCGTAGTATATAAATATCCAGGAGTTGCAGTTATCCTATTAGTTTAGTATCTTTCTTCCCTAGATGCCATTCTGGGGATTGGCACCATCAGTAAGACTGCTTGAAGGCAGGGAGAAATTGGGAGATGGGATTGCATTAGGAATATTGAACCATCAACAGTAATTTCTTATTTTCATCTAAGCTAAAAGAGTTCTGCTCAGTTTACTTACCAGAAGTGTTTAGACCTCGTTGGTTCAGATGTCAAGGGATTGGATATTGTGGGTAAATTGGTAATTTAAACATTTAGATGGAATTCTAAATTGAATTTCAAGTAAAGAACCATAAAATGGAAAAGACTTCTTGTGGGGGCGAGGACAACATGTATCATATGCTGCTGGTACCTGTTGTTATTTAAGTTTACCCTATCGAGTACTAGTTAATTTTATAGACCAAATAGATGGGTCCACTTAGCTTTTTGTATCCATTTGGAAGGTGAGGCACATTATCTTTTGGCCTTTTTGACCAAAATTAAGCAGCAGAGCAAATGCTCTTCACGTTTGGTACTTTTGGATTTTTTCGTGTAACCAGTAACAACCAGATAAAATTTGATACTTCAGGGAATTGTTAACATATGGTTTGTGCTTCTTGTTATTGTGTTACTATTACTATTATTATTTTTATTTCTATCTCCTTAGTGGATAGTTTGAGAAAGGATTGTTTACAAAGTTAGTTACATCTAAAATAAGCACTGCATTAGTGTCGGGTTGTTCTGTTCCCAAGTTACCCACGAAAACTCGGACTCTGAATCTCTTAATTCTTCATTGTCTCTCCAGGTTTTAAGGAGTGATAGCTAGAACAAATTGCGGGTTAAGAACCATGGCCTTTGAGAAATACTTCGCCCAAGAGTGGAAATCCATCTCAGCTGCAGCAGCAGAGTCTGAAAATATATCTGGTGGTTTTGACTGCAACATCTGTTTGGAATTTGTGCGTGACCCTGTGGTTACCCTCTGTGGTCACCTTTACTGTTGGCCCTGCATCTATAAGTGGTTCCATTTCCAGAGTGCTTCTCTTGCTTCGGATGAGCACCCACAATGCCCTGTCTGCAAAGCCAAAATATCCTCGACCACGGTGGTCCCCCTCTATGGCCGGGGTCATGCCCCAAATGAGGCCAAGCTTGAAGACAAGGCACCATCTCTCGGTGTGACCATACCACCAAGGCCGCCAGCTTGCGGTACCCATGCTCTGATGACTAGATCTCGACCTAGTCAGCCGATTCCATATGCTAATCCTTATCAGAATCAACAATATTCCCATTATCCGTATGGCAGTTATGAAGAAGAATCTTCACCACCGTCATTTAGTCTTAGCGGGAGCACAGCAATGGGTGTTTTTCAACCGGTTGTTGGGACGTTAGGGGAGATGGTTTACGCCAGGGTGTTTGGGAACTCGGAGAGTTTATATGCGTATCCTAATTCATATCACTTATCGGGGAGTAGCAGCCCAAGGTTGAGAAGGCAGGAGATGCAGGCTGACGAGTCTCTAAACAGAATTTCGATTTTCCTCTTCTGTTGCTTTCTTCTCTGTCTTCTTCTTTTTTGATCATGAGTTTAGGCTTCTCTTCCCCTCCCCCCCCCTTCCCCCTTTTTGTATAGTTTGTAAAAGTTTCGCGACGTAAGGTTATGATCCAATGAATCGATAGATGTGATCAATTACTTATCTATTAGAGACAATTTTCCCCGTTCTGAAACAATGCATGTGTGACTGGAGACGGATGCTTAAGAAAAGCATGTCTATTACATGTTGGCAGCATTTTGTTAAATTATGGCTATCGAGGGGGCGGGGTGCCCGGCCACCGCCAATACTCCTCTATTTCTCTCTCTCTCTCTCTCTCTCTCAATTCTTCATGAGAGGAATTGACCATCCCAACAAAACGTGGGCGTGGTCATTTCCATTAAAAGTAGTTGTACTAAATGGGAGCAGGGGAATGCAATTCTAGCATACCAAACATGGTTTTAAGTCTTATATGTAACTTTCTCATCTTATAATTTCTCTTTTTTATTGTGTTGCCTTTGACCTATGTTGAGACATATGATCTCTTTGTTGATGTTAAATTCAAATGACCAAACTGAGCAAGGAAACTTCACTGATTTTCCTCTCGGTTGGTGGAATCCAATGACTTGTTAGGAAATGCTTCACTGGTTTTCCTCTCGGTTGGTGGAGTCCAATGACTTGTTAGGGAAGATGCCTTTCCTATGAGATTTGGTGGGCACATATATAATTTATTTCTTGGTAGGTTGTTCTACCTAACCACTCTTCTTAACTTGGCGTAAAGATATGTATTGCTCGGCTTTTGTTGGTTGGTGCACCACTGTTTGCTTCAGGCAATGCTGCAAACAGGGCTGTAAAGTACTAGCGTGTTCATTGAAAACTTTACGAATTTCAAAACATGTTTAAGTTTATTTGTTTAACTTTGAAAGTTATTCTCAAATGAATTTTGATCAAGCCGACCATGTTCACAAGTTCACATAGTTTGATGTTCTTTAGAGTATATAAGTTTCTCGAGTTAAGTTCAGAAAATTAATACATTTCAAAATGTATCTAAGCTAATCCGTCGAATATGGGTCGAATTCGAGCAGTTTATACGCCTCTGTTGATTGCACGAGGAAATGCAGTGGTCCCAGAGGTTGAAAGGGACAAACCACCTACTGTAATTGGTTGGTGATCTATGAACCAACTTACTTTGAGGGCAAGCTCGTACGCAAGGGCAAGGTGGTGCTTCTCACAAATTTATCTTTAAATTCATGCAGGTAAAACAGAATTTATACTTGCACCACGTCATCATTTATCCCTAACTAAGATTGTTCTATCAATTAAAAAAAAAAATGAAAAGGCCAAGAAATGGATTTTTATCAATCCACTAATCTTGTAGATCAAATAAGAACCAGTTGGAAAATGAAAAACAATGTTGATATCTAAATTGATCGAATTCTAGGTGAAAATTCGACCGTAAGACCATCATGCACTGTCTTATTTGATAGTATTGTAAATGTCTTGATTTGTGTTAGATCAATTCTAAAAATAGGGGCCAAAAAATACCTATGTGAGGTCAATTTCTTGATAACTTTTTCCTTAAATATATTGGGTTTGTTTGGCGCAATTTTTGGTAACTGAAAATCCTTCACCAGAAGAATTTTGTAGGAAGGACTTTATAAAAATGACTTTTAATACAAGATTAGTGTTTGGTGAATATTTTATTTAGAAGTCCTTTTAGAATTAATAAGAGCTTTTTCTATTGGTGTATGTTTGGTGAGCAATGTTTCAAAAGTGCCAAATAAGTTCTAATTGACAGTATTGTCCATCATCTTTATTATTCACCTGGATCATATTTGTTATAAAATTTAATAAAAAATTAAACAACTTACAAAGAAAAATTAAAACCAAAAAGTAACTGTATGCAAATTTTACTCGTACAAGTATATATTATTGTTATACAAATAAAAATACATTCTTTTTTTCGGTGCTGAGGAGGGCCGAAGCCCAAAAAAGCTACAGAGGACTTGTCCTATATCTACCCCACCCAAAGGTGTTCCTGACCAGCAAGGGCCTAACTAGATACGGAGGTTCTGCGAAAATACATTCTTAATAAAATATAAATATTCTCCTATTACCTATAACTAATGGGATTACACAATTAAAATAGAAAAGCAAAACTTAATGAAAGTTCATCCTTCCAAAGGCCACCTCCTTCCTTGATCGTTGCCTACTTGCCTCGGTCATGTCCTCTCTCTATGTATACATACATGTATACATATAGATATATGTTCGCGTGCGTATCTAGACATTATATAAATAGATCCTCCATTAACCCAACTAAAACAGAACCATTCTTGCCTAAGTTATGAGAGAGAGCCCAAGAACGAGCCTCAACACAGTGATGATGCTTAGTTCTTCAATTTATTCGTCATTGTTTGCTGCGACCTTTGTGGATCTGGATATAAGAAACTATACTACATATATATATTTCATGGAATAGGATTTGTAAATGTTATAAGACAAGTGAGTAGTATGGGTAATTTGTTTCAAAAATTGAGGACACTACCAGAACCAAAACTTTTCACTTCAGCAAATACAGACTTTGCGAGAAGCCGATTAGGCAGCTATTTCGAAAGCCACCCCCGGTGACTTCTTTAAACCGGACTTCCCAAGACCACGACTTCGGAGGGAAGGCCTTCCATTAAATTCACCAAACACACAGAATTTTTTTTCCAAAAGGACTTCCATTGTTAGGTAGGACTTTGAAAAGCTCCACCAAACGTTACCATTATGTTCTTTCATTTTTTCTTCTACAACAAGGATTGGTCAATCAACTTCATAGCCTACTCCAATGGCTCCCAATTGCTAACCCTAACTTTTTTCTATGATAGGAGGCTCCCTTCTTCTCCTCATTTATATTTGTTACAATAACAAAAAGGAGAGAGAGAGAGAGAGAGAGAGAGAGAGAAATATCTCTGTGTATTATATTGAACTGAATGGTTACAATAGAAGACATCTACATAATATATATATAGGACTATGGAGAGTGCTATACAAGAAACCTATAAATTAGGAAAGTGTAAGTTAAGAAAACAAAGAATCAATCTAATATGCCTTAACATATAAAGAATATACACTAACAAGCCCCTGCAAACTCAAGGTGATAATACACAGACCAAATTGAGTAAACCATATCATGAAACCATCCTGGAGTATGAGACTTAGTGAAGATATCAGTAATCTAGTCAGCAGATGTCATAGAGAGAAGATGAACAGTGCCACAAACAACATGCTGATGAATGAAGTGACAATCAATCTCGATATACTTAGTGCGATCATGAAACACATCATTATAAGCAATCATAATAGCATTGTAATTGTCATAATGAAGAACAGTAGCACCAGAATGAGAGACACTCATGTCCTAAAGTAACCACTGAAACCAAAGTCGTTCCTGAATGATGTCAACTAGTGCACAATATTCGGCCTTAATGCTAGAGCGAGCAGTAAGGGTCTGCTTTTTACTGCGCTAAGAAATGAGAAAATCACTAAGAAAGAAGCAAAACCCAGTGGTACAGCAATATGCATGGAGTTATAGAGAAGAGTGATGAGATTAATATAGATCATGAAACAGGGTACCCTTGACATAATGAAGAATACAAAGTATTGCAGCATAGTGAGTGGAGCGAGACAATGATAAAAACTGACTGAAAAGATGAACAACATGAGTAGTGTCAAGACAAGTAACAGTAAGGTAGACAAAATTGCCAACGAGCTATCAATAGAAAGTAGCATCAGACAGAGGCTCACTATCTAAAGGAGTAAGATGCACATTAGCTTCCAGAGGTGTGGAAGCAGCCTTACTATTAGTGAGACCAGCACAAGTAAGAAAATCTGAGGTATATTTGGTCTGATAGAGGGCAGTAAAGACAGAAGAGATCTAAAGACCAAGAAAGTAACTGAGAGGATCAAGATTTTTCATCTCAAACTATTTGCTAAGAAAGTCTTTAAGCTTAGAAATACCATAGACATCATCACCAGTGAGGATCATATCATCCACATAAAAAATGAGGAGAATAGTGTCGTGTATAGACTTGCGAATAAAGAGAGCGGAATCATAATCACTAGAAAAGAAGCCTAACTCACTGATGGTGGAATTGAATTTGGCATACCAAGCACGAGGGACTTGCTTGAGACCATAGAAAGCACGGCGAAGTTTGTAGACCTAATGTGTAGAGTGAGAAGAGCCAAGAGGAGGCTGCATATAGACTTCCTCAGAAAGATCACCATTAAGGAAGGCATTATTGACATCCATCTGATACAAGGACCATTGGCGGACAGCAACAACGACAATAAGACTCCGGACAGAAATGAGACAGGCCACAGGAGCAAAAGTATCCTCACAGTCAATGCCATACTTCTGAGTGAATCCTTTGGCAACTAGATGAACTTTGTAACATTCCACAAAACCATCAGAATAGGTCTTGATCTTGTAGACCTAGCGACACTTAATCACGGATTTACCAAGAGGAAGATCAACCAAGTCCCAAGTGTGAGTCTTGTCAAGAGCCTACAATTCATCATCCATAACTTGCTGCGAAAGAGGGCTAGAATTGGTCTCGCGATAGGAGCGAGGCTCATGCTGAGTAAGAATAGTGGAGAAACAATGATAATCACGAAAGTGAGAAGGAATCTCCCTTACTTGAGAATGATCAAACAAGGGAGAGCTAGCAGGAGGAACAGGATCAACAGATGGGGACTCCTCGAGATAGATTGTAACAGGAGGCACAAGTAGGATCAGTGAAATACGAAGAGTCAAAAGGAGAGGATAAGTGAAATGAAGATAAGGAGGAGAACATCTTATGCTCCCAAAAAATAGCATGGAAAGATACACGAAAACGTTTGGATAAAGAATCCTAACAACGATAACCTTTGTGCTCTATAAAAAGCAATAAAGGAAAGCTCAAGGTTTTAATTTAGTATGCTTATGAGGCTGAAGGAAAACAAAACAGACACACCTAAAAGCATGAAGGGAGTGATAATCAGGGTCAGTACCATACAAATGCTCATGGGGAGTGCATTTACCAAGAGGAGCAGAAGGTACACAGTTAATAATGTTAGAAGCAGTAAGAACAGCTTAACCCCAAAACTGTTCAGGACAAGATGCAGAGATAAGAAGAGCATAGAGAGTATCAAGAAGATAACGATGTTTTCGTTTAGCACGACTATTTTGTTGTGAAGTGCCGGGACAAGAATGATGAGGAATAATCCCATGTTCACGAAGAAAGGCAAGAACATAACTATCACAATACTTTATAGCATTGTCAGACCAAAGACCTTGATGTCATCAGAAAATTGTGTTTGAACTATACAAGAAAAATCAAAATAAGTTTGTTAAAGTTAAGATCTATTTTGCAAGAGATAAAGCCAAGTATATCGGGAGAGACCATTAACATATATAACAAAATACTTAGAACCACCCATAGTAGAAATGGGGGAGAGTCCCCAAACATCAGAATGAATTAAGTCAAAAAGAGTTAAGGAGAAAAAAGTACTTTTATTAAAGAATAAAATCGGTTGTTTGGCAAGTTGATAAGACTAACAATCAAGGAGTTTATTAGGGACATAACCTAACACACCTTTAGATAAAATAAAAAAAACGTGAAACAACCTTAAGAAACATGACCTAAATGCAAGTGCCAAAGTCCAAAAGATGAGCTGAGAGCAGAGAAAGTAATAACAGAAGTGGTAATAACAGTTTAAGTAAGAAGGTGAAGGTGAAGGTGAATGAACTGAAGTAGGCGATCATGTTTACACTTATCCCAAGAGTCTATCCCATTTGCAAATCCTACACAACACAACCAGTAGAAGAGAAAAGCATAGTAAGACCAAGATCACATAATTGGCCAACAGAGATAAAATTTAGTGTGAGTTTAGGAATGTAATAAGTATGAGGAAGTGTAAGAGTGAAAGTGGAGACATTATCAACATGATCAACAGTCAGATAAGACCCATTAACAGTATAAATGATAGAAAAAATAGACACAAAAGATTTGTAAGAAAAGGCAGATAAGTCGGGAGTCATATGATATCACACCCAGAATCGAAAAACCATTAAAAAATACTTGAGATGGCAGTTAAGGCAATAGAGGGTGGATTACTAGAAGTAGATATGAACTATTGAAATAGTGCGGGAAGATCACTAACACTGATCATAAAGGAGGAAAAGGGAACAACAAAATTCTCAACAGTGGCAGCAACAGACTAAGGGTAAGGATCTCAGCGATAAAGATTTTTGAGGCAATCAGCAGTATAGTGTCCAGGGCCACGTCGATGACAGTGCCTACAGATTCGAGTGAGGCAAGTAAGTAGGTAATGGTCAATGGTATAGCAGAATGTGCAAGCATCAGACCAGGAATAAGGATTGGAAAAGGGCCCAAAAGGCTGAGTAGGAGAACCGCATGAACCACTAAGAGCCAAAGAACCTCGAGAACCACCTGAAGTGCCTCTACGAGAACTAGATGTGGCAAGTATAGTGTTCATAGGTGGTGGCGCAAATGAGACTAAGACGAGTCTCCTCAGATAGAGCTCAGAAATAGTTTGTTCCAAGGTAAGAAGATGGTAATGATGTAGAAGAGAGGCTCAAACAAGCTCGAAGACATCAGTGAGAGCCATAAAATAAGGAGTTGTTGATCGCAGTAAAGGGCAAACTAAGCAGTATCAGCAGAGCAGATCCAAGTAGGCTCAAACAGAGTCAACTAGTCCCACAGAGTATATATCTGAGACATGAAGACATTGACAGACTGGCCAGGTTCCTGTTTCAAATGATGCAGAAAAATCAGAAGCTGGTACTGATGAGCAAGGTTTACAGTAGTATAGCGATTAGTCAAAAAGGCCCAAATGGAGTGAGCAATGTCAAAGCGCCCAAACTGGAGATTGATAGAAGGAATGGATGTATTATGAAATTAGGTGATGATTAAATGATTTTTACTATCACATTTCTCAAGTCGTTCAGTGAATTCCGTGGCCGCTTCAACTACATCTTTAACCGGTGCTGCAATATCTCCGATGACATAACGCCAAAGTTTTATTCCCTTGAGAAAACTGAACATGGCTTAAGACCAATGAATATAGTTAGGCCCCTCCAGAGTAATAGCAATAGGTCTAGATATCTCAAAACGCTCCATAGGATAGAGATGTGGGATAATAGAAACCCAAACAGTAGAGAATAGCTGCTGAAAAGCTTCCAAAGCAAGAGAAACAACAGTAATAGAGTAGAATCAGGTGAAACAGATGGTAGAATTGGATTCAAAAGGCCCGAAATAATGAGGAACTAGTCTGAAGCGGGCATAAAATGGCCAAAAAGGAATTGAACCTGCCAAAAGAGCCAAAAAAATCTAGTATGAACCGGTTCTGGTAAATCGGCGACGACTGGTGGCCCGACTGGAACGTGACATCAGCGGCTGGCATCACTAGGGCTAACGTCAGCTAGTAGCTACAACGTGACGTCAACTGGTGGCTACAACATGACGTCATCAAGTGCATGGAGGCGCGTGATGGCGAGGTGGAGCGTGAATCTGACATGTAAAACTTTAGGTAGCGCGTGAAGAGGTTTCTAGGGTTGACTTTTATATGGTTGAGCTCGGATTTCTGAGAGGAATCTAATGTTGTGGTTAGATTTCAAATCCAAGCAATATTGGCTTGGGCGGCAACACAAAAAACGAGGCAAATTAGCAAACTAATGGCAGAAACAGCAGGTAGGTCATAGAAGATAGTAGATTAAGATTGCGGAAAGAAGATTTAGAGGTCGCAGGAGCTTATAGCTCTAATACCATGTTAGAATAACGAAAAGAAGAGAGATAAAGAGAGAGAAAGAGAGAAATATTTTTGTGTATTTTATTAATCTGAATGGTTACAATAGAATACATCTATACAATATATATAGGATTATGAAGAGTGCTATACAAGAAACCTATAAACTAAGAAAGCATAAATTAAGAAAATAAAGAATCAATCTAATACGCCCTAACATATATAAAATATACACTAACAATACTCGTTTCTGAGAAACATATATAAAATAGACACTAACAATATTCGTTTCCTTCTGAGAAAGGTAGGTTGATTGTTTGACGATGTCCTAATATTGCCAACCAAAAAGGACAATACCAGATGCATTCCACTTTAGAGACATCCCAACACAATACCAGATGCATTCTACTTCAGTGCTTGTCCTACTTGTTCACCAAAGAAATTGTGGAGTCCTAATCTTCTCAACCTTCATTTTTGTATTTGTCACAAGAATATTTATTTACATACTTTTTATACTGAAAACTTCATCAGACTGAAAATTTTGTAATCAAACCATATTTTTATGGTACTGTGTTTTAAATATATATATATATATATATATATTTATACAACATTACTCTTTTCGTTTGTGTGAAAAAAAAAAAAAAAAAAAAAGAGTACTCTCACCTAAGCTAAAAGTGAGAAGCAGACAAAAGCCATGCTAAGTTAGGAAGAAATGTGAAGTTACACATTCCATGTGCCAGTGCCAATATCTAACCTACTTTTCTCACAAGAAAGAAATATACCCATAAACATATATATATTTTTGGTTTATAAAGCATGATGCTTTTTAAATCGAGGGCTGTTTGGCTAGTGATTTTTTTGGATCATTATCTTATTGATTGAAAATAATTAGGTAAACGCACGAGGTCGAAGATTCGATCAACTACCCTGTAAATTTAGAGTCCGAGCATTGGCAATCAATTATCGGTGATTGCGGTCATGATGAACATTTTAGACTAACAAGCCCAATAATCTCTCTCTCAAGGTGGTAATTGAAGTGATACAATTTTGAAATTTTTTAGTGAGATTCTAAGTATGATTGATGACGTTTGACTTATTTGTTCCAACATTAGGCCTTCATATGTTGATAAGATGTGTAGCTTGATTTGCATCTCACATTGTGTTTTTGTTTGCATTAGGTTTGGTCATTCAGTGTCTCATCCCATCAATTCATACTCTTAATCATCTCAACATGTCAATATGAATGGGTGCTTTGAGAAAAAGTTGTCTTGTCCATAATAATATTTGGTCCTCACAATTAGGTACAACTTTATGCCACGATTTTTTTTTTACCACCGTAAATTTGCTCCCTTATGATTCGGCATTACGGGTTAAAAACACAAAATCAGTCTCTTCAAATTACTTGTAATAGGTTGCATAAGGTTTGACTTTCTTTAAAAAAAAATTTAATCTGAAGGTGAGAAAAAAAAAGTGAAAATTTCGGATTGGAGGTCAATTTATAAAATTATCCTCTAAAAAATTTGTAATCCTAAGATTAACTGTTATATTATTCTTGTCCTACCCCGCGAAATAGATGTGCACTAAAGATAGTTTCTATGTTCCGCTAGATACTGGGTCAAGCCCAACTATTAGTAGCATGGGATCGTGGATGGCTTACATGCCTAATAGGATTGCTTGGTTCATCAGCCCCACCTCTCCAACCTGGGCTTTGGCTCACAACTCAAAAGTTATACATACACAACAGAGAGAGAGAGAGAGAGAGAGAGAGAGAGAGTAAAATGAGGTTAGGCATTTGAGAATGGCAACAACCAGCTATAAGTAGGGTGGCCATCGCACACACCAAAATATGCTACCAGCTCTGTTTATGTTTGACTTGTTAAAATCTCATTCAAGATTGACTAGTCAGGTAAACAAGTGGCATTTGAATACATTATTTTAGACCATCTTGAACTCGTCTTGATAAGCTTATACAAATTTTAAGATTGTATAAAAAAATCAAGCTACTCGAGTTTAACTTATGATTCGGCTTGATTGTAGTTTTATTTGAGATCAAGTCAAAAAATAAATAAGCTAAGCTTAAACATGTTTTGAAACGCTTGGAGTTTCAAATCAAGTTTGAACAAGCTACAGCCCGACTCGGCATCTCCCAGCCCTTCCAAGTTCCGAATATTCCCAACAGGTCATTGAAGTATCCTTGCTGGGCTTGAAACTGGGTGTTAATGCACCTTGATTGGTTGGAATTGATCAAGTTAAACTTAAGGGTGGGCTTGGGAAGCCTCTTAGAAATGGCTTTGGGTTGGTCTTCAAGTCAACCCATCTTACCCAAGCTGCTTTCTAGGGGTTGCTTGATTCCTATTTTCTCAGCATTGTTTCTAGAATTTTCATCTCTTGACCATGTATTAAAAGCATTAGACAGACCAAGAGACACGCACATTGAATTTGTTCTATTAACTTGATGTATCTGTCATAATAATTGTGAGCTGAGAAATTAATTCTCTCTTTATTCCAAGTAATGAAAACCCAATCAGCCTTATTTATTATGCCCATTCCATTAATTAAAGAATCTTTTGTTATGTTTGCATCGTAGTTTTGTTGAGAGAAAAGAAAATAAAAGAAAATTTAAATTCTTTATGAATATCTATTTTTTTATAATTAAATAAAAAATAGTTTGCTTTGATAAATACCTATTCATTTTGTTTTCTTCTTCTTCCTTTTTTAATCCCATCCTTGAATTTTTTTTTTTTTCATATTTGCTACCTTTCTCTCTTTCCATTCTCTGTCCCTACACAAATTCAAAGATCCAAAAGCAACATTAATTTCGTAATTACTAGGAAACTCTATTCTAAAACAGGCAAAATTCGTTTTTGTCAAAACCATTTGCCCTAATAAAAATGATAGTCTTATGAAATTTTAAGAGAAAATTCTGATAAATGTTTTTAAAGCATCTCAGAAACTCTAACATAATTTTTTTTTAAAATTTGTCAAAAACTCTTAAAAGATGTTGTGAAAGCTCTCTAAAAACATGCCTTTTACAATTTCTACTACTTTTTCGTACACTCAAATAAATTAGTATGTTAATTGATTATAAAAGATTTTATATATTTTATATTATTACTTTAAAGATTGTTAATAAAATTTTTTATAAATACCTTCTTCATATATCTCCTTGCATTTTTCGTTTCACAAAAATAAAAATATTTTTAAACTACGTTTGACGTTCTCATTTTCTATATTATTTATTCCGTTTCTCTTTTTTATATTGGCAACAGAAATATATGTAATAAAATACATAATTAAATAAGCTACATATGATGCACATGGTCTCTATAGGTTATGGGACCCAAACACCATAGCAGTCAAATCAAGTTTGCTACCAACCCTGCCAAGAAATTCTTCCTTTTTTTTATCACACCTACATAACCCTTTGGGCACTTTGAAGGGTTTCTATTACCTACATTCTACAGTCTCTTGATTTCATGCACAACTCTCTCCCATTAAACTAATCAGACCAATTACACTTGTACATCAAGAAGAGCAGAGAGTTCAACCTAAATTTGGGTTGTGCTTATCTAGTTGCTGTGATCTCTTGGATTACATATACATTCATGAAGCTGAGATCCATGGAATCAAATCTCATGAACAATGTTATACAACTTTTTACATTGAGAAATTATTTGGTTTTTTTTTTCAAGTTTTGCGTCACACATACTCCTGTCGTAATTTAACATTGTTGTTAGTCGTTTCAATAGATATATTTTGGGACCCACTGCTTATACTTTAATCAGAGGCTGACATCAGATGGCCAGAATCTTCCACAATCGGTCAGAATTCGCGGCCCGCCCTTTGGATTGCCATTCTTCTGTTGAATGTCTCTGTTACTGATGAGTGTACACATCTTCACTTCACCCAACCCCTATACAGATTTAAGCCCGTTTAGTAGAGATTAAAGTTAGTTTTTTTGTTTATTATTATTTTTTTTTACTTATAAGTCAAAAAAATTAAAATTTTTAAATTTTTTTACCTTTATAAGCTAAGTAAAAAAAACAAAAAATAAAAATAAAAAACTAAAAGATTTAACTTTTTTACTTATAAGATAAAAATGTCAGGTCAAAATAGCTTGAAAATTTTTTTACCAAATAGGCCCTTAAAGTTAGAAGCAAATTTTATATATCTATACTATTATAAAAAGCTGACATTGAGGTTTTGGTCAGAATCTGTTATGCTATTTTATATTCTCAAACTATCTTAAAATGTTTAAAAAATTACTATATAGCTCACGTTCTTATCTTCTATACGATTACACAACCAAATAACCGAGAGAAATAATTAAATACATCATATTCTCACCGCTTATACGGTTACACAATCAGATAATCACTAACAAACAAATAAATAATAGAGTATAATGTAGCACACGCACAAAATGCATGTAACTCTTCTTGTATATATATATCTACTTGTGGCCATGATTATGATTATAAATTATGTGATGGTGATATTTTTGAAATTTAAAATCATCCTAGTATTTAAAAATGGTAAATTCCAATTCATCACATTATTTGTTTGTACTTTTCTTTGTTTTTCACAAAATGTAAGAGTTTAAAATGCATTATTCTTCTTGCTAATAAGTGTCATGCAAAATTCTATTTTTACAAAAATTTTATACAAAAAGAAATCCACCAGATAATATAGCAAAGTGATGTGATTGTGATTTTTCTTTTTATTACGCAATTAGGAGTGTCCAAGCCAGCTTACACACACCTCGAATAATTCTCTCATTCAGTTTGGTTAAAAGTAAGTCATCTACACTACAACTAAAGAATTCGTGATGTATGACATTTTAAAAATTATGAATAGTTAATATTTTACATATAAACAGTTATATTATTTTGTATAAAAATTCTGAGAAAATCACTAATATGTTCTTTGTCATTAACATTGGAAATACCCACGTGTCATTCAAGGAGTACTAAAACCATGAAACTTCCATGCATCTTGCAACCACAAAAACATTTCCTACCGTTTTCTTTGCTAAAGAATCACTAGAAAAATCCAACAGTTTGAAAAACATGTCTTTTGGTCTTTGGAAAAAAGTTGCATGCACTTTGGAAGATATATACATATATATTATATGTATATAACCAGAAAAAGTGAAGAAAAGATAGAAACATGTCACCTTCCATCGCAATATAGTAGTTTTCAAGACTATATAAGTAGAGGAATATGCACCAAGGATCTGTTTGGGCACCACAAGAGAGCATGGAAACAGACTTGCCGGACCGGCGGACTTGCCGGAAAGATGGCCAGCCGCCGAGGACTAAGTCCCCGGCTCCATTTTTATCGAAGACTTATGATCTTCTGGAGGAGGAAGAAGAGAGAGCGGGGAGATCAGAAGAAAATGAGGATGGAAGTAGAGGTGGTGGTGACCGGAGGATTGTGACGTGGAATGCCGACGGCACCGGATTTGTTGTGTGGTCTCCGGCAGAGTTCTCGGAGCTCATGTTGCCTAGGTACTTCAAGCACAATAACTTCTCAAGCTTCATTCGCCAGCTTAATACTTATGTGAGTACTCTCTCTCTCTCTCTCTCTCTCTCTCTCTCTCATGTTCATCTCTATAAACACTACAAACACACAAGGAGAAGGTTTCTCTGAAATGGACATGATCTATAGGCCTTGGCTACCATTTTGACTTATATCATTGATCTTAATCTTATCATGTATATATATATCTAATCAAAGAGATGTTTATTTACCGGGACGAAGATACCGGGGGCACGGCCACTCCTGATCTGATCTTCGAAAAAAGACCCTTTACCAATACGATTTTTGGGCTCATATCGTAATAATAATATATACGAAATTCTGTTCTTGGCCCTTCCAAGATGAAATCATGTTCTTGTATATACAGATGTTGAAGATAAAATCCTGACTTCGTCCTTGGGAATCGCTAACTAAAGACGGGAATTATAATTGTTGCTTTATTAGTGAGAACTATGAGTGAAGTTGTTAAAAATATTGATCTTAACATCTTTCGCATGGTGTTACAGAAATAGCTTCTTACAAAAGACAAAGAGCTAATGCTCGTAAAGCAACCCGTATAATACTTTCCAACAAAGTAAAGTGCAAGAAAAAGAGAAATATTATTTTGGTCAAGTATATGATCTACACAGAATTATGAAACTTCTAGCGTAAAGGATCCGAAGCCTCGTAATAGTTTCTGATACTAGAATTTCTAACATCTAACATCTATTTGGTTCGTGTGGGCCCAAGTAGTTTCAACCCCTGTTGCCCAATTTAGGGGTCAGTTATTTTAAAAATCTGACCCCAGTTGATAAAATAAAATAAAATAAAATAAGGTTCGTGTGGGGCCCAAGTTATCCTTTAACCTCTCTGTTGCCCAAGTTAGGGGGCAGTCTTTTGAAAATCTGACTTAGGGAGCGTTTGATAAGGTATTTTGTCAAGTTTTTTTTTAGGCTTAGTATTTTTGGTTTATTAAAAGTTTTTTTTTTTACTTTTTTTTGTATTTTTATTTTAGTTTATAAGTCAAAAAAATTAATTTAAAAATAGCTCAAAATAAACTTTACTAAACGAACAAGCTGAGTTTAGAGAATGGATATACTATTTGATGATAGTGCTGTGGTTCAATCTTGGCCAGCTATAGTTACATATAAGTCAAAACAATGGTACCCAAGTATTGGGTTTGAAAAATGTTCCTTAAGGGTCAAAATAATCATCCTCTAAGGCCTAGTACTTGTCCTAAATTCCCATGTAAAGTTTGACTTTATCTGAGGAACATTATCCTTAGAATATAAACACTAATCAAACCCACATTTTGTCCAAAAGAAAAAACTGAAGCTCTTGTTTTCTGGTTGTTCATGTGAATTACATAGATTTAGAAACATTTTCCACAGAAGAGGGCTATCATTTCATAGAAAGAAATTCAGTGGTTAGATAGTACTGAATTTTTAATTGTCAATTGTCAATCCTTAAATTATGATATGTGGTATTTTATTACATAAGCAACTTGAATTTATTGCAAAATGAAGAGATTTTTAAAAAAAAAAAAAATGTCACACGCCAAAATCTTATACGAATGACTACCAGTCTACCAGAAAACTTAGTACTATCCTCATTTCAAGCCTTCTAGCCCTAAATTACATCTTAAAGAAAAGTAATGCTATATGTCACCATTGTTTCTTCTTTATTTTCATAATCTCTGATATGCAATGATACAGCTTTGCATGGCGCAAATATATACATATATATATATATATATCTACACACAATCATGGAAGAAAACATAACATATGTATAGTTTGGCTCATCTCTATCTAACACTGCAAAAACCCAAAACTAGGGTTTCAAGAAGACTGCACCCAAAAGATGGGAATTCCAGCATGAGAAGTTCCAGAAGGGATATAGGCACCTCCTTGTGGAGATCACCCGGAAGAAGTGCGAGCCCAGCGCCTTCCCGGCATACCTAAAAGCGTCGGATGAGAACGCAGCAGAGGAAAATAATCTCCTCCTACTCATGGAAGAGAACAAGAACCTGAGGAAAGAGAGGGTGGAATTGGAAATGCAGATAGCGCATTTCAAAGGACTAGAGGTGAAGTTGTTTGAATGCCTTTCTCAGTACATGAACAATCAACACCAGGCTAAAGTGAGGAGGCTGTGTTAGATATACGTGTGTGTTTGGCGGGTGAAATGAGAAAAAGAAATGAAAAATGCCAGCATTTTGGGCCTACCAATATTTCAAATGTTTGTACTAGTGTCTGTGAGCTCAAATCCAATGAACATTTTTCAAAAACTTTATTGGGTCACATAGATTTTTTTTTTTTTGGTTTGTATGTGTGTGATCATTGGGTCACACAATTTACTCTAAGCAACTTCAATGGAGACCGGCTCCAAATTCTCATCCTCTTAAATTGGAATATAGAATGTTTTATTATATAAAAATATAAATTTGTAATTAAGAAAAAAAATTTTAATACAATAAATAATACATAAAAAAATATAATATACACGAGTACCAAATAACCTCCTACTACTTGACTATTAGATTTTTTTCCCCTCCAAATGGCCTATTTCATTTTGCAATTAGCTCGTGAGAGCCATCTGTCCACCGGCTTAGTGGGGCCATTTTTAAGGGTTCGTTTAGTTCAACATTATTAAAGCTTTTTCAATCTGATTTTTTTATTTTATAAGTAAAAAAGTTCATTTTTTTTCAATTTTTTTTGCTTTTTTGATACTTTTATACTTACCTGAGTTTATAAAAGTATAAAAAAAAACTAAAAAAATATAATTTTTTTTACTTATAGGCAAAAAGAGATAAAATAAAAACAACTAAATTTAAGTTCTTTGAAACGGGCCTTAAATAGAACCCGGTTCTCTCCCGACTTTGATGTTAGTGGCATGTTTGTTTTCTGTACATGACATGAAGGATTGAATTGGTCCACAAATTATGCGTTTGGATAAAAAGTTGGCACTGGATTGGTTTTCCGGACTGGATGGAAAAACTCCCAAAATACCGGATGTGGCATACCATGCGGGGGAGATGGTATAAGTTATCCGGTGGGTGGGATTTCCTTTTTGTCCTTCAAAACCAAAACAGAGAATAAATTTCTGAACATATTGAGCTACTTTTCTTTTATCTTGCTTTGCACGCTACTTTCTTTTCTGAACAGTGCAAGCCCCCCACCGTCCCAGCCGCTTTACATATTATATTATATTATAATATAATGTGTTCACATATATTATATTATATGCCGATACATATCAATATAAAATATAATATATTAATGTATAACAAGATTGTATTATTATATTATTCTTACACAATCTATTATATTAATCTACATTAATTTATATAATGATTATTAGTTTATATGTTATATTATAATATTAGCTTTCTAGCAGGGGCAATGAAATAATTTTATACACTTATTTCATACTTTAAATAATTTTATACACTTATTTCATACTTTAACTCATCTCCATTAGACACAACAAACATGATATTATTTATCATATTTTTTTATCTTATTCTAATAAACACAATATAAGTAATCTTTCATCACATTATAATATTATTTATTACTCATCATCATATTTTTAATCTTAAAGTATTACTTATTCTTTAATTTTTTATCCCACAAACAAACAGGGCGTAGGGTTCAAGTCTCTTGTTGTCTTGTCTAGTGCGAAGGAAAAAAAAATACCAACCAAAGGGACTGACTCAATTGGCTACAGTCCTTTCTTTGAGAGGTCAAAGAATTTACACTTGCAATAATCCAGAATGTTCAATTCTTAGTTTTAGACAAGTGTGTCAAAACTCACGCAAATTTGCTTAGTTAAAAAGAAGCGGAAAGGCAAGTGCTTACATTGGTAATTCATGCTTTACATGAGACTGGTTAAATTATAGGTGTTTGCGAGTTTACTCGCTATGGGTGAGTACAAAGAGCCCTATCTTTGGACACGTTCTCCAGAAAAATAATTTGGAAGTCGTCTCCATGTTTGCTCTCTCTTTATCTGCAAATACATCTTTTTTTTCGAAAAAAGAAATATTTTAACTATTTAACCGGTGCACTTGATTTACTATAAACACAGCAGAGTAAAATTCACATTTCCACGTAACATTCTACCATGTAGTAATTTCTTTGGTTAGAATCGGGGCTAAAAAGCATCAACCTTTTTTTGTTGGGAGAGGAGACTATTCTTCGAATGCTCAATGCATTTTTTTGTTAAGTTTTCACACCAAGTTTGAACTCTAATACGGCTGAACTTTGACTCAAGACAAAGAGAAGTCTATCTGAATTTGTTGCCCTACTAAAGTGTCTGAAAACTCATTTGGAAGAGCGTAGTACAAAACTCATTTTAAACTCACTTCTAATATGAATATGAAACTCTTTTCAAAAATTTTGAAAAAATGTTTCAATAATGATTTCAAAATTTTTGAAAAACCTTTAAAATATTTTTAAAATACTTAACAAAAACTCTTGAAAAGTTGATAAGAAACTTTAAAAAAAACATAAAGTATTGATTTTTATATTTTTTATTTTAAGTTCCAACTAAGCATCTATTGAACTATTCATACAAATTTTTACTAAATTTTTTAAATATTTCTTTTAATTTTTTTAATAGTTTCTTATTAAGTTTCTCAATCCTTTCGTAATAGTTTTTCCGCTTTTCGTTTCTCTTATATTTTTGGACCTCCTTTTTGTTTCTATTTCTCCTAACATT
>CM065377.1:52534182-52664182 GCA_033060915.1 Euryodendron excelsum | reverse complement strand
CTTATTTTCAGTGTCCCCCCATAAAAAGTTTCTATTAATTTTATCTATCTTATCACAAATGTTCCTAGGAAGGGCAACAGTTTGCATAACATAGGAGGGCATAGCAGATGTCACAGACTGGATAAGGGTGGTTCTTCCAGCAATTGAGAGATTTCTGGCTTTCCATCCTGTAAGTCTATTATGGAGTTTTTCAAGGATATAATTATAATGTCCTTTACTCACCCTAGTGTGAAGGAGGGGAGTACCCAGGTACTTGCCAAGGTCATCAGTTAAAGCAATCTGGCATTGTCTACTCAAGTCTTTGGCTTTAGCTTTGGACAGATTAGGGGATATGTAGAGTTTAGATTTAGCCAAGTTAATCTTCTGCCCTGACATATCACAGAAATCTTGTAGAGTATCCATCATGATATTACAACTATCTTGATCAACTTTAGTAAACAAAAGTAAATCATCAGCAAAGAAAAGATGAGAGATTATAGGGCTCTTTCTAGAAGCTATAACCCCTCTACATTCCCTAGAATTGACTTTAGCATTAATCAAGATAGAGAGACGTTCCATACATAAAACAAACAAATAAGGGGATAGGGGATCTCCTTGCCTGATGCCCCTACTAGGCAAGAACTCAGGTAGAGCTTCTCCATTCCAGAGAATAGAAACCCTAGTAGTGGTAACACAATTCATTATCAGTTTAACCCATGTGGGGTTGAGGTTAAAAAACTCCAAAGTGGCTTTGAGAAATTCCCAAGACACTCTGTCATAGGCCTTTTCAAGGTCGACTTTTAAAATCAAGTTTCCAACTTTGCCTTTCTTGTTTCTAAGAGTGTGTATGAGTTCCTGGGTGATAATGATATTGTCTTTACTTGATCTACCAGGCACAAAGCTGCTTTGGTTAGGGCTAATAACACAATTAAGAAGATTTCTGATTCTGGACACCAAAATCTTAGTTAAAATTTTATAAGCCACATTACAAAGGCTTATGGGTCTGAATTGCTTTATAGATTCAAGGTTGTCTATCTTGGGAATTAAAGCTATAAGTGTTCTGTTAGCCTCCTGGGGAATAGCCCCACTAATAAAACAATGTCTAATAAATTGACAGACTGCAGGGCCTATAGTATCCCAATGTTGGTGGTAGAAAATGGCTTGAAAGCCATCTCTTCCAGGAGCTTTAAGACCTTTGATACTTTTAACATTTTCCCAAATCTCTATGTCACTAATGGGTCTGGTTAACATGCAATTGTCCTCTTCAGAAAAACACTTCTGATGGGAGGCTCGCAAATTATCATTGTGCATTACAGGTTCAGCCGTAAACAGGTTTTGGAAGTAGTACAAGACAGTAGTTCTGAGTTCCTCCGGATCATCAATCCAGTTACCACTATCTGTCCTTAAGACATTAATTTTTTTTTTCCTTCTCCTAGTAAGGATTGATAGGTGAAAGAATCTGGTATTTCTCTCACCTTTGGTAAGCCAATTGTTTCTAGATTTCTGGTGCCACAGGATTTCCTCCTGGTATAAAATATTGTTATATTGCTTAATGAGCTCAAGCTCCAGGATCTGAATGTTATGAGAGAACTTGTTAGCTTGAGATCTTTGGATCCCTTCAATCCTAGCTAAAGTCCACCTTTTATTACGAAACACATTGCCAAAAACATTCTTATTCCAATCTTTCAAGTCATTAGTTAAAGCACTTAAATCTTGGAGCAGTTGAGGAGATTGGGGCTGACCTTTATGCCAACTACCCTGGATGAAATCTTTAAACTCCGGGTGTGTAAGCCAAGCTGCTTCAAATCTAAAAGGTTTATTAAGATTTGAGATAGGAGACATACCTTCGGTGTAGACAATGAAGGGGGAATGATCAGAATACGTTCTAGGAAGATTTCTGACTACTCCATCTGGGAATAGAGCTCGCCACTCATCATTACACAGGCCTTTGTCCAACCTTTCCATAGTATTTGCCATGCCCTTTCTGTTGTTTGTCCAAAGTAAGTCTAGGTCCAGAGCACCCTAAGACCATTAGGTTACATTTACTCAACCTTTCTCGGAATTTGGTACTCCGATTCATATGATTAGTGTTGGAGAAGCTCCGTCTTTCATCAGCTGATGCAAAGTCGTTGAAATCTCCTGCTAACAACCACGGGTCTTGATTTGAACTAGATTTCTCTTCAAGGTCCTCCCAAAGGTCATCACGCAATCGTGGATTTGGACTTGCATAAACAGCTGAAAGCAGCCAATCAGGGTAGTCTTTACGGTGGATAGTGGCATGTATGACCTGAGGTTTAGCTTCAGAAACTCTGATGCCGACTTGAGAAGTGTCCCAAAGGATCCAAATTCCTCCGACTCTCCCAATAGGATCTACCGAGGAGGAGGCTGTGAATCCTAGATTATTGAAAAATTGGCCCATTGAGTTGAGCGGAACTTTTGTTTCCATCAAAATAAGAACTTGGGGTTTATGAGTAGCCAAGATGTCTTTCATGCTCCTTCTAAAGATTTTGTTGCCGGCTCCCCGACAATTCCAGATTAGGATCTTCATAAGCAACCTATATGGGAAGGAAGGAATAAGATCTGATGTCGGGATACGGAAAATGCTACATATCCTTCGATGGTTTTCCACCTCTGATCTTTTGGGAGCCAACTGGAATACATGTTTGCGTTGTCCCAGATAGTTCACCCAAAGTGGTTCTATTACCAGTGTTAGCTCCTCGACCCACCATGCGATTTCGATGAGGTGAAGGGCTTCGATCCCTGGCTCCAATGAGAACATGAGACTGTTGTACCGGATCGAGTGATATTGGACTTCCACTCTGTCCATCAGAGTCTGGTGGTTGTTTATATGGGTTCAGCGTCAAGGGGTTTGGGAGAGATTGGGGAATAGTACTTAGTGAGGGATTAAGGTTCACTAAGGTTTTGGAAGCACTGGCCTGAAATGTAGACGAAGAAGAAGGCTGTGCTGTTGCTAGGTTTTTGGGATTTTTATTCTCCACTTGCGTATGTTTCTGTAAGTCAGTTTCAATATCTATGCCTTGATAAGTCACCTTATTCCTCGCCTCTGTCTGTGTGCAGGAGATCTCAGCCGTTGGATGGATGTCTACCTGCATATTGCAGCTCCCAACCGCAGTTTCACGTGACCTAGACTGATTACTCTTGTCAGCATATATTAACATCAAAGCATCTTGATCTGATAGGGCCCGCTTATGCTCCATACTCCCTTGGGTGGGTTGGTTTAGGCGCTGGGGGTCAGATCTGAGGCCCTTACGTCCTCTGTCTTGATGGGTCTCCTCTCCCTCAGTCCGAAGAGCTGCAAATCTGTTGTGCCCAGGGTTGGATCCCTTGTTCTCCACTTGTTTGTGAGATAGGCCTGGTTTTCTTTGTTTTTTCTCAACTAGCATCCATGGCCCATAATTGTATTCATCTATTGAGCCCATTTCCTCAGTTTCACTGGGTTTACCGTTACCCTGATTCCCCACGTGTCCAGGAGCCTCTTCACCTGAAGCGGCTCTTTCCTTTCTCTTTTCCGGCACCGGTGCCTTGCGCTTCTTGAACGGGCAAAGATCTCTTCTATGATTAACCCTCCCGCAATCGAAATAGAAGGAGTGTAGAGATTCATATTCAATAGGATACTCCTTTCCTTCCAGGTCAAAGATGGGGCATAGAGGTTGATTTAGGTCAATCACAATACAAACCCTGGCGAATCTTCCCCTGGTGGCTAGCGCAGTGTTCATGTCAATTTTCAGGGGTTTTCCAACCAATTTTGCAATCACAAATAATACCTTCTCTTGATAATATTCAATTGGAAGGCCGGGAAATCTTACCCAAACTGCGGTCGATGTTTCCAAAGCTTCCGACACTTTAAAGTTTGGCTCCCACTTTCTTACTGTTAGGTAGTGATCCATGATAACCCAGGGACCACAAGTGGAAACCTTGTCATAGTCCTCTCTATTCTCAAACCTGAAGAGATAGTAATTTTTGCCAAGGTCAATGGCGTTGAAGTCGCTTTGGAGTCCCCATAGGTTTCTGATCCTCATACACAACATCTTGTAGCCGATTGTTTTTCCCAATAACTTGATGATTAATGTGTTTTCCCAGGGTTTCCTGATTTTAATCAGGAGCTTTTCCGGTAGGACCACTTTGGGGATTCCATTCGCATTTATCACTGCAGAACTGGATTGATCCCTGTTGCCAGTATGCCCTTCTTCTGAATCATCTTCATCCGAGAGCAGGTTTTCATCTTCGACGTCGAAGGGCCAATCGTTTGATTTGGGGACTAAAAGTGCCTCCATAAAGGATTTCGGTTGACCAGTACCTTTAGGTTCACTTTCATTGATCTCCACCAGATTTAATTGAGTAGATGTTTCAACCTAGGAGGCATCCATGGGGACCACCTCATTAGATACATCTTCATTGCTTTTAACTTTCTTAGTGCCGCGATTCAGATGATCCTTCTCTTCTGTGGACATTTCCTTGTCTTGCTCTGCAGCGATTTCCGAAATTTCAACGTTCGCCATGTGCAATGCGGATCATAAATAGACTGCAAGTATTTCTGGTTTACACTCTTTATATACATATCTATATATATAAGAACAAATCATTTTCCAAACTACACTAAATAAATTTATGACCACAAGGGTTTTGTGCTTGCTTTGTGGTAAAGTTAAAAGCAGCAGGTATGCCATTCATTGCCTTGTCTACTAGGTGTTTGATGATATGCTTCAACTACGCACCATATTCAAAATCAAAGCTTCATAGCTTTAATTTACAAGATTCCACCCAAACACCAGAAAATAAGAAGAAACGTCAAAACATTCATGTAAATTCTTTACAAATAAAAAAATAAAAAATCGTGAGTAAAACTTTTTATGTCGAAACAAACAGAACAGAAGAAAATAAACAAATGTTAAAAGTGATCTTAAAATAGTTCTCAGTCGCCTTTATCTTCCTTTTCTTTCTTGTATTCAAATATATATACCACTGTATGTCTTATGCAGATAAAATTTGCCTTTCACACAAGAACTACATTAATGCTATAATTCCCGACAACAACCAGAGAAAATTATTCATGTCATAACTCGAAATTGTTGTACTAAAATTTACCCATGTCGTTGACACACGAATTAAAAAACCTAGAGGTACCCTCATTGGAAAGAAGATAACATTAGCGGCATCCAACACAAACAGTATACAAATGAACATACACACACACATATGTAAATATATATATATATATATATATCTATATGTATTAGTCGCCCGGGGGGAAGGTGTACCCGTAACAAGTGGGCGTGAGGGAAATCGGTGGAGAGCTGGGAGAAGACTTGGTCCATCTGCTTGGAAGCTTCGCACCAAGAGGCCCAGAAGTGTAGGATAACCGGTGCGCCCTCCATTATCACGCCATCAAGCTGTCCCTTCGACTGCAAATCTTTCACAGACCCACCCATTTTCTTTTTCTCTCTCTCTCTAAGTTCAATCCAAGCACAAAAAAGCACGCACCCAGTGCGAAGCCAAGAGAATTGAGGGTCTAGGCTGCGTATAGAGAGAGAGAGCTCTTTTGGATTTCTGAATTGCCTCTACTAATGAAAGCATTTCTTGTGGATAGTGGTTAATGTAGGACACGTGTCTTTCACCCATATGACATTCCTCTATGCATTATATAAGAGCACCTTTGTCAATTCACATAAAAACTAAATGATAACCTATCCATACTATATATTATAACAAAATATTAATGAATTTTTAAAGTTAAAAGTTTTAATTTAATTTTTTAATATTTTTTAATTAGTAAAATATAAAAATACAAATATCTTAATCCTATTAGTTGTTTCAACTTTATTTTTTTACTTTAAATTTTATTTTATTTTGTCACTTAATATATATAGTAAGTTTTTCAAATTCCTTTCAACCATACGCTTTATATAGAACCTTTAATAAAAGAATAAAAATAATTTTTAATTTCTATGAGAGTAAATACATATCTATCAAAATTATTAAAATTATTATTACCCATTAATCACAACTCTTCAAGAATGATTAAAAAAATAATAACAACATAAATCAAATTTTGATAAAGCCAAACAAAGTTTAAGCCCAACAAGCTTTTAACTCACCACTGCCACTGTCCACACAAACAAGACAAATTTTATGCATTGTACAAATGCCAACTAGTCACGGAAGGGCATGAGGAGAGATTGAGTTTGATAACAAATGCTTAGCATGAAGGTCATCCCTATGTGCGACAAAACTATCTATGTACTATGGGGAACTATAGCCCTCCATACTTTGACAAAATTTCATTTAATTTTTATTAATTTTGTATATTTTCTCCAAAATTTCAAGTTTTTTCTTTTTAACCTTTCAAAATTCAAGAGTTTGCTCCTTTGTCCCAACAAAATTCAAATTTTTTTACCTCAAATCTTTCAAAAATTCAATAATCTTTGCTTTAACCCCTTAACAAAATTCAAACATTTTACCTTGATTTTCTACGGCCCCCAAACAGAATTCTTGGCTCCGTCCCTCCACCTATGTAGTTTGGAGAAGTTTGAATGCAATTAGGATAACCCATTAGCAAGAATGGTCAACCCCTTTCCGGGTTTCCATAATATCTTGAAACTCATGTTCACAAGGATATCAGGCCTGCCTTTGGTGGAGCAATATGCAAGTCTGCAGGCCTTAAGGGGCATGGCTTATAGATGCAGGGTGGCTGTCCTCATTTTGAATGTGCAGGAAGAGCTTGTCTCTATAGTTCTTGCAGTGGCAATAGTAGGATTAGTATGGATGGCCGGCCACCTCGGAAAGGAGTCCCGGCTAAGGGAAAGTCCTGAAATTTGGAAATTCAATCAAAACACACCTTGTCACAGATAATGATGAAATACCAATCACTCTCCCTTCAAAGATTCATAGTTGCTTGTATTGTGATTATGCAATAAAACCAAAAAGAAAAAAAATGTAACTTTTGCCCATTGAATAGTAATTGAAAGCTTGCACTGCAAGAAGAGAAGACTGTAATATCATCTTAAATCAACACAACCATCCACACTAACAAGCTTCTACTTCAAGAATTGTACTCAGTTGCTTGCTTCTTTTTCATTCATGGGCCTTGAAATTCTGTTTTCAATTTCTAAGAAAGAATATTTGCACTGCTTGGCTTCGGCTCAGGTGCCCGATTGAACCTGTTTCTTGGCCCAACTCTTTCGATACAACTTGGAATCCTCAAAGCAAAGTTCTGCTATAATTACAAAAAAATAAAATAAATTAAGTTCCTGAGACTTCAAATTCTTGGCCCAATAGAATTTAACTTTTTGACTGGTTTACCATCATTTTTTAGCAAAACTCAAATGTTTTGGATTGATTTCGTCCAAGCGGATCAATATAGTTCCAGGGTTCCCTTCTTCAATCCAGGTAATGGACTCCTTCTCCAACAACTTTATGATCTGTCCACATAAAATGCAACACCCACCCACCCCCACAAAAAAATAAAATAAAATAAAGTAAAGAAAGAAAGAAAGAAAGACAAAAACAAAAACAAAAACGAAAATGTAATTAAGTTGAGAAATCTCATAAGACAGCAATCAGGTGTATAAAGAAGAAAAATAAGACAATGGACTGTTACTGTAAAATTTTGACAAATTATAAGAGTATAAATATACAACTCTTTTTTTTTTGTTGGTAAGTTTTCTCAACTCCATATGTATAGCATTGTTCAAAAGCAAAAGATATTAGGGCAATGGCTCAAGGCAAATCTCCTTTTGCTCTATTTTTCATATAAAAGGTTCCTTTTCTTTAATTAAAATTGAATTTCAGCAATGTTTAGGAGCAAAGCAATTCAAGGCTGGCAGTGAAGGAAGGTAAGGGGCTGAGTTTAGGAGTTGGGACACAAAACTACACATGTTTAATCATGTGCTACCTCAGTACCCATGCAGCCAACTTTATTCAGCCAATTTATTCTCAACCTGAACCCAATCAAATATTACTCCAATCAGTCCCATTAGGAGTTGGGACACAAAACTACACATGTTTAACCATGTGCTACCTCAGTACCCATACATATTAAAAGAATAAAAGAGTGTTACTAGAAAACAGTAATACCCTAGCAATTTATGATTTTGGAATAGCGATCCGAAACATGGAACACTTTCATTCCAAAACGATGAATTTGGCTATCCAATGTAATCTTAAAAGTTTGTTCCTATTTATTTCCTTAAAGGTCACCTAAGGAGGGAAAAAAATCAAATACAATGAATGAAAATGCAGGGAAAATGGAGTTGTGGTAGAACAATATGCGAAAAAGGGGCCATAATGCTCTAAGAAATGTGTTTTTACATGATTAATTTGAAAAACATAGACTATTAGTTATTGGATATTTAATTGTTAAAATAAAATTTCTCTAGAAGTATCTTAAATTCTAATTGTGTACTTCATATGAGTCTACCCCTATCGTACCACATTTTAGAGCATGTGGCATTTCCCATACCTGGACCCCCTACTGTTACGATCTGAGTTTTAGGTAACATAGGAATAAACGCAACCAAGCATCCATAAATTAGATCAAAACCAAAACCTGCCTAGAACTTTACTCAGGTTCGGAAAAAATTCGGCGATTACGTGACTCCCAAATGGGAGGTGTGCCAGAATAATCAAAGCCCCATTACACCAAACTAGAGTAACTAGCAAAAAACCAAGTAATGTTTTTCAGGTCATCATTAATTCAATGGAACTCCAAGTAACAAGAAAATTGGCAAGCCATTAGAAACAAAATTAGGATTCGTTTATCTGTAAACCATCTAGACTCTTCTAGACTTCTCAAGAATCCATTTGAATCTACCATGTTTAGATATTGCCTTTAAAATGGATACATAAGCACATAACAATTTAAACAAGCACTTTTTTTGACTAAAATTAGATCACTGAACTAGTCTTACCAGTCGCTTACGAGTCCTTTTTGGCATATCTTTGTCATTCGTCTCCGCAATAACTTTAAGGTATTTTATAGCTGGCAAGAAAGATGATAGAGATCCATGTATACATTATGTTTATCTGTTCAGAAACAAATTAATGCTGGGGAGAACAATATCTTACATGAGATGCCACAAAGAGAAGACAGATGACACTTTAAAAGACGTATTGCCTCCTTGGCACCCTGGTCATGCAGGTCAAGGGACACTGCATCTTCAGTCTCCCCATTTCTGCCAATAAACATGAACATGTCATTGATAAACACAAAAGTTTGAGTACATGTCAACCCTATCACCTCCCACCACCCACCCGAAAAAAAAACAAAACAAAACAAAAAAGTAGAAAAGAAAACAGGGTTAACCTAGCTTCAAAAATTGTTTGAACAGATTCTTCATCTGCTTCACGAGCTTTTCTGTGAAAAAACTGTCCCTAGTCATACCAATGCGAAATCACGGTGATACTCATTAGATTCATGCAGCAAGACAGTGTTCAATAACATTTGAGTCCCAGACCATGTCAGATGCCGTACCCACATATTAGGGTTCAGTTATCACTTCGATGGCTAGTACTGCTACTACTGCAGATGATGCTACTATTGATTAAAAAAAATCATATGTATCAGGTACTCTCCCGTTATTTATATAGATCAGGCCAGATGCCAACAAAAGTCATACCTTGGAGTTTACATACTACCACCAATACTTTCTTTCATTCGGTATTGAATAACTCATAAAAACTATTATACCATTATTGAAAGAATTTGAGCTATTTTAAAATGCGAAAGTTAATTTGAATAATTTAAATCAACCTATTAGTAAAAAGTAGCACAGCTAAAAAAGAGATCTTGATGACAAAGAAATAAAAACGAATTGGTTACTTGACTCAATAACTCATAGCACAATTGACATTCATTATTGACGGTAGAAACTATATGTGGAAAAAATTAAACTAGATAACATACCTCTTCTAAAAGTTTGTCAGCACGGGCACGATCTCCCTCAGCAAATGCTTCAACAGCCTGACAAATATAATTTGAAGAAAAAAAATGAAATCCTCTCTTCTAGTGTCTACATTTGGAATGGAGATATTATACCACTTCGACACGTATAAAATGCTAGTAGCTGAAGACATATTAGAACAATAGCACGACAAGCTTTAGTATAAGTGACTCACTGCTTTATAATATTCCTTCATTGTGGCTCGATACTCTTTCACAGCTCTACGAAGCACCAAGTAGCTATCCCCTTCATCTGCATATTTTGACAGCAGACTTTTTGACAAAATAAAAAGGAACAGAATTGGAGGACACAAATGCTAGACAAAGGGAATCATTTTTATTTTTTGTTTTTTTTTTTTTTTCAAATTTGAGAAGTGCTAGTTCAAGTAAATCAAGCACCATCAGAAAGGCAAATTATAGGTACTTTTCATATGCTCATTTCCTCAAAAAATTGTTGGTAGATTCAGGAGGCAGGATCAATCTAATCTATGAATTTTTTCAATCATGACACATGAAGAATGTGTTAATTTGAAAGGACTCTCTTCCCCCAAGACGAATGATATTAGATTGCATTCATTGAGATTGAAGCAACAATTTGCAGAGTCCAGTTTGGGTTACAATAGAAGAAGGGTTTATAAACAACATCATCTGCAAGGCAATTATCCTGGCTAGGAAAGGGACATAGTTCCCAAGTAACCCAAGTATGACATCCTTGGGGTAGCTTACAGGGATCCAACCTTAAATTTCCTCCTGCAAACCACTCACAAAATCTCAGAACCCTGCCTACATCTCCCAGTTAGTGCATTAAAAAAGATAACCTTCCAGAATCCTCCTTTTTTTCAAACTTGATCTTTGTTGAAAATGAAGCAGCATATCAGCCACACATCAGAGACAATCCTTGATGGATGGTCATTAACAAAGTAACAGAAAGTTGCTTGCAAAATAAAGTCACACTGGAAAAAATTTTCATAAAATTTTAAACCTACGTTGATTTCTAAAAGGCAGTTGAAATTTTTCTCTCAGCCTCAAGTTAGTATTTACTATTTTCACATGACAGGACATCTGCCATAGAACTTCAATTTGTGAGGAAATCAGACCAAAAAAGAAACACCAAACGGCAAGCTGTAATGTTTCAGTTATGGAGTTTCTTTTATTTAATAAGTTTTACAAGCGAAGGACAACAGCATTACTGTAGCTTCATTACTTAGCAGCTGTCACTGTATTTCAATTATCTCCTTACGAAGGGTACTTAGTAGTGTTGAGCTAAGATCTGAGATTTAACCTTATAATGTTTTATGGTAGCTGACAGAAAAGCTAGTATCCTTCTAACAAGAGGCAGATTGCATTTTTTGTTTAATCAAGTTCTGTTCTTCCCCTTTCTTGTATTGAATATGTCGTCAATTTTGTGGCTAATTATTGCTTTGGAATCATGCTTGCTTGATTATTCTTCTTGTTTTATTTCATCTATTACATGCTTGTTGATTTGAAGCATTTATGTTTGCACATAATGTAAAGATTGAAAACCAGGACTGCTTGAAGATTGCTGTTTTACTTTAGCTTTCCAAAAAAAATTTAAATAAAATTATAGGGCTGAAGTTCTCATTAGAACTTGTGGAATAATTCTGTAGAAGATCTCTAGGCGACTTTATGAGTTTTCTACCTTGCAAGTCACCATAGAGTATTTTATGTATAATAGTAAGCTACTACACAAGTTCTCATCAGAGTTTCTTTCAGACAATTGGGGAACTTTGCAGACCTCTTTCTACAAGAAATCAAGCAGCGCCAAAAGAGTAATATTACCGAAGGTTCACAAGTATTCTAAACTTGCTAGAAGCTGTTTATAAAGTACTTGGGGGGACAAAGTTATCCAAACATTTAAGAGATGTAAAGGAGTGCATACCATCATCGTCAATATCAGTATGTGTGTTCATGGTCACAGTCTTGCGTTCTAGTCTAGTGTCTGTCAAAGGTTCAACCACCAATTGTCCGGAGGCTTTAGATCCTTTCACCGCATTGACTGCAACAGTCCCTCCAGGAAACTCCTCAGATCTATCAGGAAAATGAAAGAGAGCAGATAAAACTTCCTGCTGGAGATCATGACGTACTTTCTGTTCTCTTGGTAATTCTGTTCCATTTGTCTTCAGAACCAAGTTCCTGTTACAGCAACATTGGAAGCAGAAGCTATTACAATCCACAAAAGATCAATGCTATAGGCTCACCTATTTCTTCAATAGTTGGTTCAACAGAAAAATATTCCCCACACAGCAAAAAGGGGGTAAAGAAAAAGAAACAACCCAGAAGAACACTAAATGCAAGTTCATTAACTTGGGAAGAAAAGACGTACCCTCCGGCACATGAAAGAGATTCCAACATTGGACATCTATCTGTAGACTGTAAAATTAACACAAATGATAAGAAAGAACAATTATAATAGTTAACAAGCTCTCAATACCTATATTTATCAAGAGTAATAAGGGAGGAAGAAAATAAAGACCGTCTGAAGAGGAATTTACTCCAACACTGGAATATACAAAAGCAAGCCGCATTAATGTGTATCTGTGTTTCCATGCCTAGCTGGAAGAATATTAAGTTCGTAGAAAAAAGAGGACAGAAATCATGATGAATTAAATGATTAATGCAGTCATTTATGTCATTACTTTCCAGCTTAAGAAATTGATGCACTTGTCCAGTCGTTCAGAGATTATATTCCCTAACATCACTTCGTATTGATTTGTTCCGAAATATAAAGAAAAAGCTAAACATACATACATATAAATACGTAGATAAATGTATGTATGTCGCAAATGTCTTAAAATAAAAGATAATGTACTTCAATTGAACACGAAAGAACAAAAGGAGAAAAGAAGAGAACAGATGGTTTGAAATAGTGGAAGAAACAGCCCAAATACCCCTACAGTCTTCAAACCTGAAGTGTCATTCCTTTGATCTTCCAACAGTGGAGGAATCAACAGCCAGCCTTAGCATAACCCAACCCAACGCAATGAAACCAAGACAGCCTAGGCTAAATAAGCATCTAACTGAACGTAGTCATCTACTCTAAGAAACAGGACACAGACACGAGACACGAACACGCTAACACAGCGATTTTAAAAATTGCAGGACACAACATGGCTGGGGGCATGGGCACGGCAAAAGTCTTGCCAAAAAATGTGCAAAACATTCAAATTAACTTCACTGACTTCATGACTAGATGTTGAAGCTCCATTATATAACTTTTGGTTACATGGCATGCTCAAAATTTTCCTTCCTACCACTTTCCCTCTATTCGTAGCATAGAGATCCCTGGAATTAATAGTTACAAAGTAATATCACTTGTAAAAGCTGATGGATTGACATAAGGTTGTGACGAAGGGTTGAAATGAAATTGAACCAAAGCTAAATTTGCATTTCTTTAAGTCTTCACTTTAGTAACATTGAGCTTCTTTTCTACCTCGACTATAACAGTTACAGAAGCTATCCATAGGTGGTGGAGAATAAAAGACAGAACAAGAAAAGGATCTAAGGCTTCACTTCGGTCCATGCTGATGCAGCCCTAGGTTTTATAAAATGTGCGGTAGGGGAAAACCAATGGAGAACTTTATGAATGCAGTTTTAAAAAAAAACCCAAAATCCAGAAAGCAGCAATTTCCAAAACAGAAAGCAAACAAAGCAGTATAGAAGCCAAGCAATAAGCACGGTGATATCCGGAGAAACAAATAATGGGAAACTTAATTAAACCACACCAAATATTAACAATTTAAAAGGTCTGTTACAAGCCCAAATACTATGTAATATTTGTAGTAGACACCATAAACAGAGAGGGAAACCTAAATATTTGGGTGGAGGACAAAAGAGGTTGTAGTACGGGAAGATTGGTAAAGGGGAATGTAAAGAATGGACCTCACCGGGTAATCGCAACAGACCGCCTTGGGCCCAAAGAAATATGCAATCGGCAGTTAAGAACACTTCATCTCTATGGATGGAGCCACCCAAGGTAATGAAATAGTTAGGAAAGCAGCATCACTGCTTAGAGAAATACCTGGTGAATGGTAATATGGAATAGAGAAAAGGATGAGAAAGAAACAGCGAATAAGAGGGAGAGGCAGAGAAGATAGCACGGGTAAAGAAGAAACAGAGAAGAAGAATAGAGCAGAGGAAGCAACAGCAGCAGAAGAGAGAAGCAGCAGCAGCAGCAGCAGGCAACAGAGAGAAAGCCGCAGCGGTAGAGGAGAGAAAGATAAGAAACAAAGAACTGAGAAGAAAGAGGCAAGGTCGGAAAAAATGATGAAACAAAGAAGAAAATGGAGGCTCAGAGCATTACTGCAAGAGAGAGAGAGAGAGAGAGAGAGAAAGAGAGAAGGGAATCTGAAACCTCAAGCTTTGAGATATTTAACACAAACGGGACCGTTGCATGTTGCTAGGTGCCTGGAACATTTCCTTCAGTCCAAAATATAAAGAATGAAGACATATACTACTGTGAGACAAAGCATCTGTATGTCCAAGAAAGATTTACCAAGTGGGTATTCAATCAAAGATATACAAGGCAAGATATGTATTGGTAGAGACCTGCAATACATTTTGAGGGCCAGTATCTTAGAAATAAATCCACTATTTCTAGCTCTTTGCATGCACATCGATACAAGAAGAAGATGATGGCTATAGTTTATAATATCACTTCAATGAAAGAATCAGGGAGATACTATAGGTATATAACTGACTGCAATACGTGCGAAACATCAAAGCTACAGATATTAGGAATGGAGCCCATCTACAACAATTGCATCCAAACAATGGAATAGCTTTCAAAAAAATAGTAAAAAACACCAATCCTCAGTCAAAGGCGAGTACCACAACAAGGACAACTGAAAATCAATACATTCATGAGAAGTTGGAGGTAGGTTAAGTAAGGAATTATAAACTGTCAGATCACAGATCATCTCGAATTGCTCTTCTTGTCTGAGGTTCTCAATTTAGTTACCTTCAGTTGAATAAAATGAAATGTGCATATGTTATGAAACATTTACTTGTTTACAGAAGACCATAGATAATAGAAGTTCTTAAGTTTCATGAAATGAAATGTGCATATGTCATGGAAACATTTACTTGTACACAGAAGACCATAAATAATCTAAGTACTTAAGTTCTTCAAATCTTGGCAAGCATACTAACCGTTTTACTGGCCACACCCAAAAAATTGTCTCTTTTGCCCAAAGCAACTGTTGACAGATCGATTAATTTCTCCATGCTCTGAACAGTCAGGAAGGAACAAGAGAATATTATCATCCAGAACACATCCAGTAAAGGTATGTAGTTGAGAAAGTGACAGAATTCATGGCAATATAACTGCAAAAGATACTGCCATAACCACAAACCTCCAAAACCTAAGACCTTGTCATCAAAGTTGTTGATTCTCATGTTTTAGACAGAATGAACCAAACAAAAAAGCTTTTGTGTATAGCCTCAGAATAAAACTGGAATGTCCTAATTCCTGATTTAAGATACTAGACAATGTGTTGGTTGCAGAGGAAAATGAAGTAAATAATCTCACAAGATGCAGCTGAGACAAGGTATCACTCAACCTAATACCCCCCACCCCCACCCCGAAAAAAAATATATATATATATACGTATACCCTATATTTTTGCACCAGCCACTAGGAAGCTTCAGAAGCGTACATGTGTTTCATATTTTTATCATGGCCATGTCTTCCATGACCAAGCCTCTACCAGTATTTTAGGCTTCAATAGAATGAATAGAGAGACATGCTAGCTATTCAAAGGCCTAGTGGTTTTGTGGCCCATGGTTCTGTCCAAGACTAAGATGTTCAGTTGATGTATTTTCCATGGCACATTTTAATCTTCACACCTGGACACATCCCTCAAAAGGCCACCATTACTATCAATTGACAATAGCACCAAATCTTACATACTTATAACTATTACTCACTATCACAAAGAAAAAAGAACAAATAAGTGTAAACCAGCTAAAATGGTACGAAACTTCAAAAATATGATTTAAAATACTATATTCAAGATTGACAGATGATACAAGCACAACAAATAACATAAGAGCAAAGCATATATTTCAAATGATTAAATAAATGAAGGCAGAATTAATCATAGTGAGGGAACTACACATACCTTTCGCATATCGTATCCACAACAACCTGCATATTCAATTCATAGCCTCATTAGTAGCCGCACACATGATTCTGAAGAATAGTAAAACCAGTCACAAGCAATGGAGAATGATATTGTTGTAAAATTGAAGTTGGAACAAAGTCCACAGGCACATCAAATTTATTCAAATATAAAGAAGTTTGTCTAGGTATGGCCTAGATGTTTAGTCCTTCCCCAGTGGATCATGCTTAAGCCAATGACTAAGAATATTTACTTTGACAAAAGCCTTAAAATATTCACACCAAATAATAAACAAAAAGAAAAATATGAAAGCAAGACCAGTAATGCTATGTTACAGAGAAAATCATAAATAAGTACAATAAAGATATAAATGAAATGCCAAAAGGGTGCCACCTTTATGCACTAGATGCATACAAAAACAAAACAAAATCCCTTCTCCAAAATAAAGGTCTCCTATAAAATCTACATCAGGGAAGGAAGACTCCCAAAACACACCTTAGACCAAAAAAGAAAACTATGTAATGGAGACATTTTTAGTCTATTCACCACCAATGTAAACCCTCAAATGCTCTCCAATTCTGCTCTCACCCATTACATCACATCAATCATAGAGGTGCAAGTGCGACCCTCCAAGCCTTCCTCTTCCTCTTCTAAAGGCATCCACCCTCCCAATATTTATATGATTGAGAAATAGAGGCCATCGTTACCCAATAAACTCCAAGATAGACAAAAGCAAGCTCCATTACTCCTAGAAACATCACAATGGAGCAACAAATGATCCATTGATTCCTCCACCCTCCTACACTTACAGCTCCAATTAAGAAATAGAATACCTCTCCTTGCCAAATTATCAAGGGCAATGATGGAGTCCAAGGCTGTTGTCCAGCACACACAAGAAAAGCCACCTTTGTTGGCACCCTCATTCCACTCTTTCAAGGAAAGAGGTTCCCCTCTCCTCTGACGAGACAATTATGATATGCATTTTCCATTTAAGTAACCCAAGAAGATTACAAAGATTATGATACACAACATAATCCAACAATGTTCTAATATGTCAGACAGAAACTTGTCTGAAAAATATGTCATTCGTTTGCTTTACTTAAAAATAAATACACCATATCACAGCAGAGCATGTGCTAATATTCACTGATCATCTTCATGATTGTACACTTTCATAATGGCACAGCACCTCAAAAACAATTTCCACCTTCTATGACTAAAAAAATTAATTATCCCACGATGTAGGCTCATCTAGTGATCTAGCATTAACTGAAAAAGGAATAAAACCAAGAAATCATCTATCCTTCCAGCAACAATGCCTAGTTTGTGGAGAAATTGACTAAAACTGGTAGCATATTCTCACTTGGCCTCAACTGCATTCCTCCATAGGGGCCAGGATTCCATGTGGCAGGAAGCTATCAGTGTCTTTCAAACCCTTCGCCCAGGTGACTCTGGTTCTATAGCCTTCCACCAAATCTAAGTGGTCCTCTAGTGTCTGTTTTGCAAATTTGAGAGGGCCTATTATGGCTGTTAATAAATTCTACACAGACCAAGGTAAATATTCCATCAAAGTAATGACATGTATGAGGTCATATTTACACAAGTACCGTGTTCTACAGGACCTAAGATTTAGTTTTCCTAACGGATCCCATAAATGGTCTCACCCAGTAGTATAAGAATTAGTTTTCCTAATATATCCCCTATTGAGAAATCCACAACTATTGTGAACCTCTTTTTTTTGTAAGTAAGAAATTTTATTACCAAAAAGAAGATGTACAATATAGCTCAATACACAGACCCATAGGTACTCAAATCTCTAATAAAGAGAATGAGGACTGAAGCATTGAAGCTCAGAGAAGCCCCAAAGCTTGCCACTGAGATAGCAGAAAAATGCATCTTGGCTTCATATCCAGGTCTTGTAAAGGTATCATTCGGGGCTTGTTTGGAGTTTAGAGATATCGTTTGGAGACATTCACCACATTCTTAGGAGGAAACTTCCAATCAAAAACTATGCGGTGGAACAAAGTAGATAATTGTTTGGATAAGCAAAATTTGAGTCACTGGTTTAGCCCCCACCCCCGGGGCGCCCAGCCTACAACATATTCTTGAGGAGGATGTGAGTCCACCCTTTTTGCTTTTTCTTATTGTTTGTTTGTGTATTTTTTTTTTTTTTTAACATGACAGAAGGAAAAGCAAGAATGACTGACCTCTGAGCTTGAGTCACTTTCAAAGAATTATACATTGTGACAAAGGGCAAATAGAGTATACAAAACTAAATTTATGACTACGATAAATGAAAATCTTTACCATGACATAAGCAAAATCAAACCAATGTTTTAAAATTCAAAAAAGAAAATATCTTAACTTGAAAAAGAAATTCACATTCGTTCATAATGGGACAAGTATCAGTTAGATTATACATAAAAGCAGTCAGAATGGTTTACCAAGAACTTTTCGTATCATGTCCCTATCAAGCTGAAACCCATCTCCAAGCATCTTAAACAGAAAATCCTCAATGTCATTGTGCATGCCATTATTGTTTAGAAAATTTAAAGAAGACTCTACACTCCAAACTTCAGAGACAGGAAAATCTTTTGAATCCAGTTTCAGTGGTTTGGCAGCAACAAACGATTCATTTGCCAATGATGCAGGCTTTATATAACCTTTACCAAGTACACATGAAACAGTACCCCCAGAAACAGAACGATTTCTTGGTTTTGATGCTTTTGAGTTCCCCTCTGCATGGGATGACTTCTCAGAAGTATTATTATTGGATGATTTTGAAGATTTGTCAATCTTTGGTAAACTATTTGACACATGCATAGAACAGGCAGAAGGGCTATCCTGCAAGTCATACAACACTGCACCAACCAAGTTTGCATCACAGCCTGCCTTGCAATAAGCAGAAGCTATTTCTTCAAGAGAAAAAACAGTGCCAAATGCATCAAGCAAGCCCTCTAAAGCCCTTCTCTCCTCATCATTGTCTAATGTGCTTAAATCAGATCCTTCCATCCCAAATATGCTACACAGCACAAAGAGGAATAATGATTCAACTTATCATTTAGAAATCATGCAGGAATAAGGAGGTAATTCAATCATTTACAAAGTATTCACCATATAGTAAATTGAATTTAAAAAAATATATATTGGAGATATGATGTAAAGCTTTAAAGCAAACATTTAAATAAGAAAATAAAAAATTAGCAATGTCGAGGACACTTTGACCATCTACTTGTACACTAACATGTTTTTTTTTTAATCAAACAGCCGTGGCAAAACTTACAAGGCACATGTTGACTGCATGCCAAATAATTGTTTCCTCCAACAAGTATGAAGACTGATGAAATGGAACCAAAATAAAAATAGAAGAGATAGTGCCAAACTCCAAAGAAATATAACAACCATTGTATGCCACATGGAAGGATGTTTCAGAACCTTCTTCAGCTTATTTTTTATATAAATTTATGAAAAGGAGTAAAGGACAACCACCAGCAAAAGAATAACGATTACTATGACAAAACAAAATAATGACAGGTTATCAAGAATGAACAATTTCAGGAAATGGGTATGTAAGTGCACTTTTATTCCAACATGGATACTAATTGAAATTAGTCTTGAAATAATTGATCAGGATTATGAACACAACACAGTAGTAAACTTTAAAATGGGTTGAAATGGTATTTCATTCTTCGCTTCTGTTTTGGTTAAGAAAAAATTGACCTTCAAACTTACTTGTCTATCATGAATTTGTAAACATGTAATTGAAAGCAAAGAGAACTACATAAATATCAGCTGTTTGACAATTGTTGACCAGAAACACAAAAAGAATTATACATTTACATGAGGTTAGACTATATAAGAACTTCTCCATACATTTCCGAAAGCAATCATCGGTTTTCCATTAATATCACTCAACTATTGAAACACAGATGATTGCTTGACAGGATAAAAATACAGTGACCCACTAGAAAGTAAAACTATCTGATAAAAGATCAGATTCAGTTGCACACACTGAGAATTTCGAACGTATATGCATCAAAAGAATTGGAAAAAGAAAACGATTTTTTTACTGAATTTACAATAAATTATAGATTGATTCAACCTATCAAGGGTAAGCTTAAGCAATAGAGAAATCAAAATCGGCCAATTCGAGAACAAGAACCTTACTTGCAGTGAGGGTCTCAGAGATTAAAACCACACAGAGCTCTCTCTTTAATTCGCTTTCTTTCACTAAAACTATATGAGAGAGTGCGTTAGCAAGGGCTTGAAATGGACAAGACGAGTAAATAAGAAGACAAAGAATTGTTAATTACTTCATTGATTGAACGAATAATACGTATATATACAATATACATACATATATACAATGTAGCAAAATATATTTACATAGACATACGTATAGTACTTAAGCTCCGTTTGGATGCCACTTTTTTATGGGCTTCTATTTTAACTTTTGAACTTTTTGCTAAGTTTTAGCTAAAAAATTTCTATCAATCTTGACACACTTACACATGCAAACTTGAGAGAATTACCGAGCTATACATCGGCCAAACTAATGTTTAGACTGCCTGTTTTGGATGATCTATGCACAAACTGAGGCTGGTTGGTTGAGACAAGCCCGACTCAAGATGATTTGAGGTTTAAAGTAGCAATTTTAAATAAGATTTTTTTAAAATTTTTTTTATAGTTTTTCACATTTATAATAGTGGTTTAAAATTATTTATTTAAAATATATTTTTTTAGCCTTTTGAGATGAAAAATTATTAATTAATATATTCAAGTTTAGATAAGAAATCTTTTTTACTTGGTAGTATACCACATAGTAATATATAACTCAAATAACACATGTAAATTATGCACAAATATTTACCTTGTAATTTTTTTGCACAATATTTTCATTGCATTTGCTGGATCAAAATTGACCCAATCAACATAATAAAAAAAAATAATTTTCTATTTTTATCTTAGCAGCTACCTATTGATAACCCACCAACAATAAAACATAGTACTTTGTTTAATTTAACATCTTAAGCAATAAACAAAAAATTGTTCTTTGGTAAATAAAATAATATGTCATACATCTATAAATAACTTACAAAATCAAATAGAAATTGAATATATTTTGACAAGATAGGAACCAAACAAATATCAATCCAAAACAAAAATAAAAATTTACATTAATAAGCCGGTTGATAATGCTATTTGTAAGATTCACTAATTTATTTTTTATTTTGAAATTTTGTGTTTGCACAAGAGAGAGAGAGAGAGAGAGAGAGAGAGAGAGAGAGTTGTGAGGGTTTAGACTTCTAAACATCTATATATTAAAGAGAAAAAGAGTTGTATACAAAAAAAAAAATAAAATTTCAAGTTAACTAGTGCAGTTGATTTTGGTTTTTTTTATTCTTTTTTTATGGGGGCATTTCTCAATTTTTTTAGGGAGCCATTTCTCTTTGACTTAAGGCTTTCTTTATTATTTATTATTGATTTTTTTTTCTCCTTTCGACTGGTTTTTTTTTATAGCCTTTTTTTTCATTTATTTCTTTTCTTGTGGGTCTTTTTTTTACTTGGAGTGGTTTTTTTTTTCTTAAGAATAAAATTGTCAAAATTGTATAGAGTTTAACTGTAACATATGTGATTTTTTTAAATTTGAGGCCTTCAAAAATTAGTGGCCTAAAGCTAGCGCTTTGTTTGCTTTAGAGTAGAGTCGCCTTGGGTTAAGAGTGCTTGTCATTTTTTGAAGAGTTTACTCGCTAGAAGTTGATTTGAATTAAGAGAAAAAACTTGTTTTTATATCGCGTTAGTTGTATAGTGGATTTCAAGTCGATGCAACAGCAAGCGGGATGAAATTAAGTGTCAATCATTAGTAAAATGCTAGAAAAAAAAAAACAAAACAAAACAAAAGCTAAAACCAATTTAAAAGCCCATAAAAATAAATAAAAAAAAGTGCATCAAATTGAGAACTCATGATTGTCACATAAATCTACATGCGCATTTTACGGGATATAAGATTATATGATATTATTAGTCACTTATCTTGTCTTAAACTCTGTTTGGATGTCAAAAAAGAAAAAAAGTAAGAAAATGTCATTCAGAGAGGATTTTTTTTTTATTTTTTATCTAGAGAGGTGTGACATGAGTCTTGGGTGCGTGTTTATATACCTAAATTTAACTTCTCTTTTTTAAGAAATTGTTAAGTGGTTGATTTTGTTAAAAAAAAAAAATTAATATATACTGCCAAACAAAGCTTTAGATCGAATTTACGAGACTACCATTTTCATTCACGCGGCAAAAAGTAATACCACAACATCAAGAAATTGCGAAGAACAAAGCTGTCAGTCAATGACAAATACGACTCTCACAAGAAAAGCAAACGACCATCAAAACTCAAAAGCATCTCTCTTTGAACCACGTTTATTTAACGAAATGGAATCCCAAGACAGTTAATTCCAGAATCACAAATATTTGAGGGATTAAAGCTTTGTTTGGTTAACTCGACAAAGAGTGTAATCTATTAAGCTTTGTTTGGCAGTACACAATTCATGTCTTGTGTTTAGAATTGGATAGTTAGTCAAACTCTAAACTTGCCTATATTTAATCAGAATGATGGTTAAGCTCATGATTAATTTAGAAGAGAATGACTTAAGTGAAGGAAAATTTAAGGGGCAACTACATTTTATCCACTTTTAATTTGAACAAAAACCAAATGATCTCTCTTGGTTCAAAAGTGAACCATATAACCTCATTATAATTTTGATTTATTTACAAAATAGATAATTGCAACAAATTTGGTAAAATAACAAAAATACGAAAAAAAAATCATTTATTTTTGACCAAAAACAAGACAAAATTGTCTTTATTGATATTTCATTTTTGAGAGATAAAATAACATGAATACTATTGTAGCATAATCGTCATTAATTCTAACAGTTTTTATCTATTTTATAGTTAAGTCCAAACTACATAAAAGTTATGTGTTCACTTTTAAACCATATCAGGATTATGTGATTTTCATTTAAACTACAAGAGAAAAAAGTATAATTACTTTAAAATTTAAATAAATTCAAATTTAACTGCATCCAAGATGGGTCATTGGGTTAAGGGTAATACTATACATAATTTATTACTAAAATGATGTAACAATAAATTTTTTATAGTTAAAAGACATCTTAATGATTATTTTGTCTTAAAATGAGTCAACTTTTATCTAACTACATTATTCTAGCGAGAGTTTTTGTATAAATTCTAAAATCACATCATTTTCTTGGGTCAAACACAGCCTAGGTTGTGTTCTCTCAGCGGACCTAGTTGTCCGTTTTTTCCTGTATTCTTCCTAGTTCCTACTTTTAATGCATGACGTAGTTTTGTTGCCTGCAATCTTCTTCCTCAACCACTTCCAACGCTCTCTCTCTCTCTCTCTTGTAGATGTACCATGCAATCATGCAAATTTAAGTAACATGGAAATTTTGATTACAGATAAAACCTCCAAACTCCAAAGTCATCTGGTACTAATTGTTTCAAGAAAAAGTGAACATGTTTTCCCCAGAAAATTGTTTCCTTGTTATTACATCAGAGATCATGAAACAGAGTACTTCATTTCTCTTACCCATCTGCTAAAACTTGAAGCTCTTCATTCTCCCTCGACAGTGGCTGCGTCGGCCCAATTCGCAGCACTGCCCGTGCGAGGAATACTAGAGAGTCTAGTGAACAAGTCCACTTGAAATATGACAGCAGAAACGTCTCCTTCGTTGTCTTCTCGCACGATTGCTCTCACCTTGTTTAGTGGATGATCAAAGCTAATCAGTCCACTCTTGTTCCTGAAGATACAGCCTGCGAAAACATTGCAAAAGAAACACACTTTCACCCTTTTCATTGTCGTCCTATGCCTTTGGCTCAGATTTCTGTTTTCAGTTTTTGAAATTCGATCATCCAAATTGTATTTTGCAAACTAGTTTCGAAACTATTTTCACAACTACGTTTGCTAAAATGATTTTGAAACTTATTTTGAAAAAAAAATCTAAAAAACACCCCAGTAAAAGTAAAATATTTTTTTTGAATGTTTAGAACCGTTTTTATACGAAAATGAAAATTATAAGGTTCTCTATAGTCCATTTTATGTGTTTGAGAACACAAAAGAGGAGAAATTTTTAATTTTCTTTATTTTATTTATGAGAACACGAACATAAAAATGAAAGTGTAAATAGAAATGAAAAACCAAACAGGAAAGAATTCATTTTTCTGGAAATCTTCAAATTGCGTTTGACAAACCCGCTCTAAAAGCTGTTTTCAAAGGAAGGTTGGTTTCAGTTTTGGTTTCGACTCCATTTTCATTTTTGCATTCTCGGAAACAAAAAATTGAGAACATCTTTGGTTTTCTCTTGTTCTTGAAAACAAAAAAAAAAAAATGAGAGCATCGAAAATACGGCCATTATCATATCATTTTCATTTTCAAATGAAAACGTTTCTAAAAACTCAGAGAATACTTTTTTAATAGTTCTTAAAACTGGAGTGTTTTCTTAAAAAAATTCTGAAAATAAGTTCCTAAACTGATTTATCAAACACGGTTTCAACAAAAATAATTTCAACATTAATCTGTTAAACGCGATTTCATCGAATTTTATAAAATACAAATTGAAACTGTAACCGAAACCGTTGGTTATTCCATTGAATTTTATAAAACAAAAACGGAAATTGAAACCGTAATCAACGGAGATGCCCCAACAAGACAGGTAGACCTAGTTGATCAAAATAAACCTGGAGGAAAGGGTGTATAGCATTTCCCACAAGCCTCTCCGATGATTTTCGGGTCATCTGAACAGACCAGGGACCCGTCTCGCGCCATTGCCCATTGAAGTGGCACGCCTCCATCGCGATCCTAGCGTAATTACCAACGAAATATCAACATTAAGAGTAGCCACTTTGCTAGTTTTTTTCTTTGTGAAAATGCTGCAGTTTCTACCATGCCTAGTTTTGTGGCATTTTAAGGCCGTTACAGTTTCTATTTTTTGTTTTTTGTTTTTATTTTTTAAAATTTGACAGAATTGCATTTGGTAGATTAGTTTCGAAAACTATTTTTGTCGAAACCACATTTAGTAAACCGGTTTCAAAACTTCGAAACTTGTTTTCGGGATATATTTAGAAAACACCATAGTTTTATGAACAAATAAAAAGGTATTTCCTTAGTTTTCAAACCGTTTTCATTTGAAAATTAAAACAATACGAAAACGATAGTGTTTTCAATGATTTTGTTTTTTATGTTTCTGAGAACCAAAAAAAAGAGATATTTTTAATTTTTTTCTTTTCGAGAACACAAAAAAAAGAACCGGAACACTGAAACATAAACCGGAACTACGAAACATAAACCGGAACTAAACAGGGGAGGTTCCAGAAACTGGTTCCGTTAAAATCGCGTTTGGTAAGCTAATTTTAAAAATTCTTTTCAAAAATTTTTTAAAAAAACCACAGTTTTGAAAACCTTTTAACTAGTATTTTATGAGTTTCTCGAACTGTTTTCATAAAATAAAAAAAGAGTGGTCCCATTTTTTTAATTTTAAAGACTATGAAAATGATAAGCTTCGGATTTTTTTTTGTTTTCAAGAATACGGAAACAAAAACAGAAATAGGACCGCAAAACTGACCCAAAAAAAAAGTACTCCATAGCATTCAGTGCAGCTTCAAGTAGTGTTTGAACTGACCCGGGATATAAAAAGGGTACCAGCTCCAGCATCGAAGAGAACGAAGGAAAATTTTCCTTGGAGGTCTTTGATCACTTGATCGGGTGGGTAGGGCGCCCTATCTCTTAGCACTTTGTAAGCTTCAACCACAACCATGGCTTCTGTTGCTTGTCTTGAGAGCCCGTAGTGTCGTCGCAAGTCACAAATGTTCTGTAACATTCCAATAAAAATGCAGTGCACATTGTCCAGGACAACCACAGACCTAAATTCATGTAGAAAAGAATATGTTGTTAGATGCAAGAAAACATAGAATAGATCAACTCAATTTTCAAGGAACGTCCCAATATACCTAGTGCTATTTGGCTAGGCTATGCATTATCACCCGGGTTTACTTCCCAAGGGTGGGTCCAAAGCAGGGTGGGCATAAGCCACAACCTTTTAAATTTTTCAAAATTTCTGTCACCCTTACAGATTTTCGGATATTTAAAATAAAATATAGTGTCTTAGCTCTCTAAAATTGAAGACCCATGTACGTTTTAACAAAAAATTAAATTATATTGACCTTCTAAACAAAATTCATGAGTCGGCCACTCGCCTTGGGAATTCAAAGGGCTGCAAATGGTACTTTCTTATGGAACACAAAGAATAACCATCATGTTCTAGTTCTCCTCGTATAAGGAAGACACCACTGGCAAAGGAAATGAACCACAAGTATATGCCTCTAAATCTATATATATATTATATGGTTGGTCTCCAATGATTCAAACTGAAAGTCTAGAAGTGTGGAAAATCAATGAAAGAACCATAGAGAAGGAGGTCCAATACCTTGGATGTAAAGGACATTCATCCTCATGTGACAAAGCCATGGAGTTTCCATTTGGAAGGCTGTACAAAGTTGAATCCGGCCGCCATGACCGGAAAATCTCTACAATCTCCTCCCCAGTTTTCGGATTCGGCATCCCCTTTACAGGAAGACTTAGCTCCTCCGGTGGGTTTCCGGTTGATTTCTCAAAAACTGCCAACATTTTCCAGCAAAATCTTCCAGAGCCAAACTGGTTTCTATACTTGAAAACTTCTCTGAAATAAACTAGTGTTCAGGCAACAGATCATGCTTATCACTATATTGCTGTAAGCCTGTAACAGAAAGCAAGTGGCAGCTCCATGGTTTGCAAGCTCTGGTATGGGTAATTTGTTAGTTTTTCATAGGTTGTGTGCATACAGCCAAGAAAATTTTGGCCTAATCTGGAACAGAATTTCAGTCATATTGAGCTTTTGCAAGAAATAAGTTTCATTGGATTATTTTCAGGAAAGTTGTGGAATGAAAGAAAATTTATTGTCTAGAGAGAGTTTCTCACATTGGGGTGTTTGGTTTCGTTCTCGAAAACTGTTTTTTTATTTTTAAAATCTCAAAAGAAAAAACGAATATTGATTTCAGAGCAATACTACGGACAACCGCAGTTGTCCGTCATATCAGTTGAGTCCCACCATTAACAGTTGGAACCCAGCTGATGTGGCGGACAGTCACGGTTGTCCTTAGCAAAATTCTTGATTTCAAACTCGTTTGGTAAATTATTTTTAAGAATCTTCTAGAAATGATTTTTGAATTTTTGAAAACTGTTTTTGTAGGAAAAATAAAAACGATTTGAAAAGTATAGTGTTTTAAACTTCTTACTGTTTTTGTTCTGAAAACACAAGAAACCAAAACAAATTTTTAACCCATTTGGTAAGGATTTCGATTCTTTTTGTTTTCGTTTTCTGAAGTTTGCCGAAATTGCGTTTAATAAACTGATTCTGAAAACTGGTTTTGCTTAGACACAATTGGTAAACCAGTTTTGAAACCTGTTTTCAAATTTTCTTTTAGAAAATAGCGCAATGTAAGTGCCCAGAAAAAATTATTTTCTAACTTTTCAGGGTTGTTTTCATACGACTACAACTATTTTCTAAGTTTTCACGACAGTTTTCATACGAATACAAAAATAGATGAAAGCAACAGTGTTTTTGATGGTCCCATTTTTGTTTCAAGAATACAAAAAACAAAACGTTCACAAGTTTTTTATTTCCACTAACATGAAAAACAAAAATGGAAATGAAACTAGAACCATTCTAAAAGTACTGAATCCAAATGGAACCCTTTCACTTCTTCTCTATACTTTTCTTTTCTTTGATACTTTAATCTTGCTATAAGTCCCTCGACGCTATTTTTTTTTTTCCTTTTCAGGATGGACATTTGGTACAAAAATGCATTTTCTGGATGAATTGTGGATGAGAGAGATTTTTTTCTTCCATTCTTTGAAAAATCCAATCATTGCCCTCTGTTCCTATTCTTCCACTAGTTCCCTTCAGCCTCTCTCTGTTCTTTCTTTTCTTTTTCTATTATAAAGAGTCCTATACTTCCTCCTTTTAAACAATAAAAGTGGAGTCTTAGTTTTAAAAGCTGAAGGTAGGAATGTCCATACTTCAATGGCCTTGACTATTTTGCTTTCCTTTATCTCATTCCATCAGCATGTCACTAAACATCATTCAACACAACTTCATTATTGATGATGGTGATGGTGGTGACCATAAGTTCGGGACTCAGATGATTGTAACTCACTGACAAATTAATAAAAGGCTAGTTATGATCTTCTTTAGAATGAAACTGAAATTCCTGCCATGGAGTTTTTGTAGGTTGCATTTTTTTTTTTTGTTTATCGGCTTTCTTCTCTAATTGCAGCTTTTTATTTTTAATGATGTATTAAATCTTTCAACGGTTATGTATGGTCTGAAGCAGTCTAGCTCCTCGGGCTTTTATTCGAGATATGAAGTCTAGTTATGGCGAAAATAGAGAGGTTTCCAGAGAAGCAATGGCGAAAATAGAGAGGTTTCCAGAGAAGCAATGTTGATCATCCCGTGTTTCATGAAAATAAAAACGAGACAAGAGGGAACAGTTTTTAAGTTGCAATTAACTATGTACATTTCCCACCTATGCATCATCCCAATATTCAACCAATCAAGAGAAGGTCAATAGGCAGAAACCCTCAATGACTTGAAACTGCTTGTTGGTATTGTCTTTCATTGCCCCCCAACCCCCAACCCATCTTAACTGCAACCTACTTCAGCAACGACAACAAAAAATTTGCAAAATGATCAGAAAACAGATATGTGAAAAATTCAAGACACTAATAAAGGGAGGAAATATTTTTGAGCCAAATTCCAAAGACAAGTTATAGGACCATTGAGAGCTACCTGCAAGCTCATCTCTTCATCTTGCAAGGATGGGGACACCACAGGCAGCAGGAGCATGCTTTCCCTCTTTGTAGACGAGGTTACCTCTCACGAAAGTCGCCAAAACTTTTCCAGAGAGTCTTGATCCCATGTAGGCTGATATACTCTGTATAGACAAGTAGAAAGAGTTAGGAAGGGTTAGGGATATGGCCTCTAGATAACATGCAAAACCCTAAAAAAAATTGGGAACCCTAAAGTAGAGAGTGGGAAAAGGGGAAGAGTCACCTCTATTGCCTAAAAACTCTATTAAGAAGTCATGTTGTTCAAGTTAAAAGTTTTAAGCTATTTATAGACTTATATGTTCAACATTTCTAAAGCAAAATCATGCCCAAAGATTGGAAAGAAGCCAATTTGGCCCTTAAAGTAACTGAATAAGGTCTCCCCATCATCACACCCTAATTCTCTTGGTCTCTGAGAAGCTATTTCAGCTTAATTCTTTCCCTTCTTTTTTTTCAGAAGCTAAAGAAGTGGAGAGGTGGAAATTCTCAGCTGCCTATATTCAATTTATCATTTACACCATTATTGCCTAAGCCTTAGCTTTCTACTTCTTCCTCCAATATTTAGACCTAGAGAAACAGTTTTTTCTTTAAAAAAAAAAAAAATAAGCAGTTAAATTGGCAGAAAAAATAAAACAAGATGGGTAGCTAGAAATTAAACAACAGCGGCATAAAGAACACGCACAGGATGCTTAACGTATACAGGATGACTATCATTGAGGTCGAACTCCATTTCCGGTTCCCACACTACCATATCTGCATGGTTTCCAATTGCAATGGCTCCCTGCAATGAAGATACACTTTATTTGTCGGCTTTAATAATTTAACTAGACCAGATTATATATAGTGACAAGAGTTTTCTCAGCTCATCATCTCAATTGTCATGAAACATTGGTTGAAAACGAAGTAATGCACATATTTCCCACAGGTGAAAATGCTGTTTCCAGTGGGTTTTTTTTCTCTACATCAGTGCTTCAAAATCATTTCAAGGAAGTCCAAAGAAAAAGCCTTGTGGTGTGGACACAGAACAACTAAGAGTGTTACCTTCAAATCTAGGCCAGCAAGTTTGGCAGGCTTCTCACTCCACAATAAAGCTAGCTGTTCCAAAGTGATTCCATATTTACGCCCATAGGACCATGTCACAGGAAGTACAAACTGCAGGTGCTCTTGAAAGAACACCAGTTAGTCCTCAAAACAAACAAAAGATGAATCACATTTAGGGATAAAAACATCGATCCTTAGGTAAGCAATAATAACTTGAAGCGTGGAACTATTTTCAAAACGTTGCAGTCTAAACTCACAAAAAAATAAAAAGAACAAGTTTGACCATATGCATTTCTTTCTTCCTCCACACCACAGTATTATCTTTCGTTTGTTACAACGTTGAGATCCTAATCCTCACCATTCACGATGGCTCGCCCTATGATAATGTTTCTGTAAGCACTCCATTTTTGCCCGCTCGGTAATCTCCGGCCTGATCGGGCTCAGTTTTCTAACATCACAACACATGTAGGTTCAAGATAAGCCTTTCGATCTCCAATCCAATCAATTGGTCGCTTCTCGGACCCACAAGGACCCACTGAAGCCATAAGCACCATCATTTCCAGGCAACTTTCCAGACCAGGCGGTCCTGGAAACCAACGCCATCCAGGTAGCTTCCCGGGATCGGGTGATCTCAGGGACCAACACCTCATCAAATTCCAGACGGTTCACTTCTGGCGCCCGCTAGTCCGCCAATGTAGAATATCCATCATTTGGTAGTTCTCCGAGACCGGGCGTTCTCAGAGATTGACACCACCATTCTAGGTAGTTTTCTGGGACCAGGCGTTCTCAAGAACCAACACCACCATTATAGATAGTTCTCTAAGACCGGGCGTTTTTAGAAACCAACACCGCACAAGTAGTCTTCTGAGATCGGGCAATCTTGGGAACCAACACCTAGATCAACACCGGCGCTTGCTAGCCCGACTCTGTGAAAAATGACCAAACCCGCCCTTTGGGCCTCCAAGCACGTTTTGGGAAAGTTCAAAATCCCTCAAAACGATAAGTTCATCCTTCCAAAGTGTTGTTAAACCATTAGGCATCCCCCGCACGCCATTTGGTCCAAATCCGGTCCTATTCCGGCCCACTCCAGTCAAAATGACCATTTTGCCCCTGAACACTTCAACACTGCACAAACCCCGCCGAACGGTAAAAGACTCTCCCAAAATCATCCATGAACGACCGTACACGCTTAACACAACACACCAAACCATTTCTGACCATTTTCAGCCAATCCTAATCAAAATAACCGTTTTGCCTCTGAAAATCCAAACATACCTCGAAACAGCACCGGCCTTAGGATTTCGAGTAAATGGTTTCACCACATGCCCTTATTTAACCCGAGGAGGACCCTACGACGCTAAACTCACACAACTCGATAAGAGTTCCCTGGAGCGTCTCGCAGACGCTCCGCCTAAATTGTCTTTTCTCCTAATTCCTTGGTTACAACGCACTGTCAACTGACTTGAAAAATGCGTAAATCAATGAATTCTCAGAAGCTCGTTCGTAGATCTTTCCATCGATACGGCTCGATCGAATAAATTGCTTCCTGAAGCCCTCCATCGTACAGTGCGAAAACTATAACTTTCAGTAACCCCTGGAGTGTCTCGCAGACGCTCCGCCAAGGTTGACTTTTTCTCCGATTCCCTAATCAAAACGCACCGTCAAACGACTTGAGAAATACGTAAATCTAGGAATTTCCGAAAGTATTTTCAGAGTACTTTCCATCGGTACGGTTCGATCGAAAGGATCGCTTCCCGAATGCCTCAATCACACGAAACGAAAACAGCCACTTTCGAACACCCTCGGAGCGTATCACAGAAGCTCCACAAAAGTGTCTTTTTTGGCACACTTCCCAAGACGATATCCCACGCTTCCAAACATAATTCAAACTTCTTGAAAACATGAAAGTTCATCGAAAGCACTAGGGGAACATCCCGAATGCGACCGATTCCCCCGAAACCTTCCCGATTGACTCAATTATGGAGCTAAAGTTTGGACGAACCTTCCCGGCAATGGAACGTATGCTACATGCGCTCAAATTTTGATCAGATCGACCAATTTTCGATCAACAGTCGAGATTTATCCAGTACACAGGGTGCCACGTGTCATTCTAACAATGGAACAGTACCTGCGTATGTTCTACATGCGCCAGGTCAAATTTTGGTCAGGCACATGTAGTACATGCGCCTGGTCTGTTCCAGAATGTTTATAAATACCAGACCCTCCTTTGCATATTCTAACTCCGATTTATGATGCGAAACTCTGTTGAAGTCACTCCAGAACTGCGAATCTCTATACGCACTTCATCCCCCCAACACTTAGCTTAGATTTCATCATCCCCAAGCCTATATACTTCACATATAAAGCCTTATACACCATCAAACACTCTCTACCAGCCCTCTAAGCCTTCTTGAAGTCATTCAAGCTTCAATCAAAACATCTTTGAAAGATTACAAGTGTGTTGAAAGTAAAAGATGGTATCTTTTTTACATTTGTGTCTTCCCCCACTCTTCTCTCCTCCCTTCTAGTCTACTTAGGCTATTCTCTATTTTAATCCCCATCTTCAACCCCCATTTCTTGCATGCTTGAGCCAAGAGGGCTCTTAGATCATGCCTAAAGGAAAGCAAGTGAGAGCCACCGTGTAGGGGGATCTCTCACTAGCCTACTTTGGGATGGTGTGACCTAAGAACCCCTTGTTTATGTGGTGTAGCCTAAAAGCCTTGTATGTGATCATAACCCTTTGCATATTACTATTTTGATCAAGTTTTGCATGCTTGGCTTCATTTTATGCTTATTGTCATGTTTTACAATGCTTACATTACTTTTATTTTCATGCCATTTCCAAACTCTATATTTCTTTCAAAAGTTGTTCCAAAAGTTGGCCCTTTGAAGTGTAGGATGAAATTTTAGAAATCATGACTTAGAAGACTTCCTACTAACCCCCTAACTCTCATTTTGGTATTATGACATTTTCACTTGCATAAGGGTTGCTTTCTAAATTTCTAATTTTTGAGATTTCCATTCTTTTAAGTGTAGTGGTTGGAATGGGCCCATGGAACCCTCTCTTGAGTAGTCTTCCTTTTGTTTGGCCATATAAACTCTCTCTTGATGGATGTAATTCCCTTGAAAAATGGTTTTCAAAATCCTTCTCAAAAGAGGATTTTCAAAAATGCATTTCTATACATCTTTGCATAAAAAATGATAGTCGAAAAGTTACCATCATTATGTTAATTTTTGAACCTCTTACACTCTTGTCAAGATTATGATTATAATGGCCATGAAGAAACCTTCCTTGGAATGGTTTCCAAACACTAACCATATAAACCATATTTTTAGCTAGAGACAAAATTTTCATGGAAATGATCTTCAAAAAGGTTATCCACTAAAGTCCATTGCATAATATGTTTTGTTTTTCAAAGCTCTTTCCAAAAGTGCATTAAACCAACTTTCAAAACCATTTTCCAATCCAATCCTAGGTTAACTTGACCCTATTTGACCAACCCTAGATTAACTTGACCCTATTTGACCCACCCTAGGTTAACTTGACCCTAGTTGACTAACCCTTGGTTAACTTGACCCTAGTTGCCTAGCCCTAGGTTAACTTGATCCTAGTTCACTCACCCTAGGTTAACTTAACCCTAAGTCATCCTAACCTTAGGTTAACCCAACCTTGATTAGTTAACCATAGGTCATTTTAACTCTAGGTTAACCTAACCCAAGTTAGTCAAACTTAGGTCACCTCTAACCTTAAGCCAACCCAATCTAGGTTGATACACTTCAAGGTTCCAACTCTTGAACCCTTTTTAAAATGATCATTCAATTGTAAACTATTCTTACAACCTATTTTTCCAAAACCTCCTACTCTCTTGATTTCAAAGAAACCAACTCCATAAACTCTTCAAATGTTCCTACACTCCATCTTTAAGGCATTTCCAAAAATATTTTCAAAAGGTCATAAACCTAAGGTGTCCCTAACCCCCTCATGGTTAAGGATTCCAAAGACAAGTGATAAATCAAGAACAACCTCTAAGGTTGTCCATATTAGGATTCTAAAACCTTAGCCATTTCCAAAAACCACGTTCAAAAATTAATTCATCAAAACATTTCTAAAATCATGCCTTCAAGATTTTCAAAACAAGACTTCAAAAACACTTCCAAGTTCTCTTGAGTCATGCCAAAGCATTTTTTCAAAACTTCCTTAAGTTGATCCAAAAACATTTTCAAACACTTCACCATCCAATTTCAAGTCAAAACTTCCAAAACCATAAAGAGCTTTCAACTTCCAAGACCACAAAGAGTCTTCAACTTCCAAGACCACAAAGAGTCTTCAACTCCCAAAGACCTCAAAGAGTTTTAAATTTTTTCAAAGACCCCAAAATGTCTTCAAACCTTCCAAAGGCCCTAATGCGCCTATTTTCCATCAAGCTCTTGCCCGAACTACGATTGACCTGATTCTCGCCAAATGAGATATGTAGGCAACCTAAAATGGTGCGGTTATAACTTTTATTTCAACTTCAATCCCTTTTCCAAAAATTCCAATCAATTCAAAGTTCTCATTTCAAACTCCTTCAAAACTCCCACATTTTCAAAATTCTTCCAAAACTTACATCATGCATCATTTATCCAAAAAGTGATGACTAAACCCCGTTTTTCAAAATTCTAAAGTGGATATTAAATGGACAATGGTAATCGGTTATTCTAGTGAGTGAACAAAGGGTGATTAGACATGTAGGTACCAAAAGAGCGGGGTAGGGTGATGATCTTAGGATATCTTCTCTACAAGTAACCAACCCCTGAACCATGGATTTCTGTTTTCAAATGATCAAAATGGAGTTATTTACCAAAAGGGCTTAAATCTTCTCCAAAGGTTTCAAAACAACCTATTTTCTTAAAAACCCTCTTTTGAGGGAGCTTTCGTAACCTTTTCCAAAAAAAAAATACACCCTAAGTATAATCTTCGAATTAACACTAAGTTTTAGGTGCCCTAATTCACCTTAATCAAGTTAGGTGGCGACTCCTATTTTTCCAAAAAACCCTTAGTCAAACTAATTTTTAAACCTAGTCGCACTTGTCCTTCTAGGAGGACGAGTTTTAGTGACAGAGTTCCGTACTTTAGGGTCTCCGAGCCGAAAGGATTTTGGACCCCTAAAAACCGGAGCGCGACAGTTTCATTACAAGTTAAAATTAACAAAACTTCAAAAAAAAAACCGCCTATGTCATTAAATAAACTTATTATCAATGAGTATCAAATTCATTTTAAAAACGTGGTAATCTCTAGTTGCAATGCAAAATAAGAATGTCCTCTGGAAAAGAAATAGTCATCTGAGCTGCTAGTAAACCCACTAAAACCTGCAAAGAAGATATGCCACCCCATGCCTTTAAGAAGTTACCATCTTCAAAGCGTTTGCGTTCTGGTACAGTCGGTGAATGGTCAGAGCTCAGCATGTCGATATGTCCATCCTGAAATGTACATGGAATCGGGTAAAACTGTATGATGACAAAAAACAACGAAAATTTGCATCATGAAATTGCATATACCATCAAAGCCTCCCATAGTTTTTCTCTATTGGCAGCATCCCTAATGGGTGGAGAACACTTAAAACGTGTATCTCCATCTTGAATCTCTTCTGCCGAAAAGGCTAAATAATGGGGGCAAGTTTCAACTGTTATGCTATCACCGCTACTTTTTGCTTCCTAGACAAAACAAAGAAGTGAGAATAGAGTAAAACTTTCCACAGAAAGAGAACTACTACTAACATGGACTAACAATCAGGCCAGTAAGTCACATAATAGTATCATTATATCTATGTAGAGACAGAGGCACAAATTTGGGGAAAAAAGAAGAAGAAGCATTTTGAGTACTTCATGACCATAAGTTTCAGTTTAAGGCACTTCAGAAGGAATCACAATGTTACAAATAACTGTTCTGGCTCAATAGGTATCCAATCACTGCATTTGGAATTCTCCCTGCTGCTAAAATTATCCATGTCTAGGGGCTATTCATCCATAGCCAGCAAAGAAACATGCAGAAGATGTGGGTAAAAATTGATACAGAATTTCATTTTGGGTTCTTCAGGTTTTCTCAATATAAAAAGACATGGTCATGAAAGAATCTCCTGATATTTCGTCAAAAGTGTACAATTATGGACTTACTATTCCTTTTTTAACAAGTTCGTGTTATCCAGGTTCTCTTTGTTGGTTTGAGTAGATGAGGATTTGGAAATTTCCATGTCCTTCAGAATTTGGTGGACCGTTCGACTGCTGAGCTTTTCTCTTTTTTGGAAATTTTCTATGTCCTTTCAGAATTTGGTAGACCATTTGACTGCTGAGCTTTATTTAAAAATTAATTAAAATTCATCTGCCTGATAGAAGATTATTTTTTAACCTTGTTTCTTGGCAGTCCTTCATGACTTTGGAATTTAAATATAAAAATCTACAAAAATAAAATAAAATCTTCACAAATTACAATATTTAATGAAAAGAAGCAGAGGATCCTAGCCACGTTTAAATATTGTGGAGCTCATGTAGATACAATTTTCATATCAAATTTCAGATCACAGAGAAGCTAGCCAACAGATAAACTCTAGTGTACCTTAATTAGATCTAAGGAAGATCTTGCATCAGACAGATGAACGATGTGAAGGTGAGCTCCTTCAGCAGGGCCACCTGTCCTGGTGCCATTTGTTACTGTTAAGAGCTCTCTAATAGCAGCCTCTTCCCTGGTCAAAGAAAAAATGGGTGCAAGGAGAAAATTACCATCTATGTAAGATGAAATTGATATAAACCAAACAAAATAGTATGCAAATATAGTCATCTTAAAATTCATATGAGGCGTTCCCTTTGTACTTTCAGCCAGTAGAAGTATGCACCTGCAAATATGACTTTGGAGTTTGACCAACTTCTATTTCGGGCAGAAAATAACAGCTTTTAAAATAATTTGGACATTAAGATAACTCCACAACTTGGGGTTGGAGACAGATGAGCTACCTCTTCAAATCTCACTGGAAAGTCAAGCAAGAGGTAGTCACCACATGACCAAGTGTTTAAACACTGGTGAGGAGACATCATTGAGGATGGAATCTTTCTTCTTTTATGTAATTTAATCAGAAAACTATGAAGTCAAAAGAATTAAACCCCGACAAGCATTTTAGCTTAAATAAGGCTGCATGAAATCAAATTTTAGTAATGTGAACGACCAATATTTTTTGAAGGAATTACTTCAAGGACCTTCAATTGTCACAAAGACTGTTGTAAACAGGGATATCCCAATGCTTTAGCTGCATGATTAGTTATATTAACATAGATATTTTTTATAAAAAAAAAAATCTGTATTAATATAACTAAACTTATAGGCACTCATCAAACTATAGGAAGCATAGGGCCGCACATGTGCATGCACATTTGACCTTCACGTTAAAAGTAAATGAAAACAACAAACATTTAAGCTGGTGCTTAGTAGAAAGTAGGGAAATCTACTTAATTTAGAGGAAGGGAAGGCTAAAAAACATATTTTACCATGAAGCCGGCCTAGTCTTGAGATATGTTGAATACAATCGAGCGTCATCTGCACTATCTTCCATTTCCATGTAGCCTCCAGGTTCTTGTTCAACCTCTGCATGTACAAGTAAAGGTCTTCTATACTTTGCCAGTGCAGATAATCCTTCCTACAGCAGAATAATAAGGAGTCAACTCTGCTTGAAGACATTACATCAGCAAACTTTTGAAATGGTGGGTGATGAGGGGTGTGATTGTGCATCCAAGTAAAAGTATATTGCACACGGCATGACTTCTATTAACATATATTCATCTAATGAACTCATGGAGAAATTTGAAAATGCAAAGAAACATAAAAAACGTGGCAGCAAATAGCTCTGTATTTTATCTTGTGTGAAAAACAGATTAATCATTGTAATATGTGTTCTAAATATCACCAAACGCACCTTAATATGGCCAGCATTTGTCATGGGAAAGTCATTGATCCCCGAAGGACACATAAAAGACTACAGCAAAGAGCAATAAATGTCAGATAATACGTGATTCTCCACCAACTTGAGGCAACAGTAATAAGAAAGCTAGGCAACAGTATAACACAATTATGTAGGAGAATTGGAGCGAAAGGGAAAGAAACACACATACACGCACATTATCAAAGAGAATTGGCAATTAAACAAAAGAGTATTTCTTATGTACAAGGTATCGAGCAACATTGTTTGAGAGTAGCATTACGTAGTACAGAAATTGAAAGCAAACATATGCAATGTTGTGTGGATTTCATAGGCGTTCCCAGCAAAAGCTCAAAATGTGTATTGCAGCAACATGGTATGCACAGCTGACAATTCAGGATATATGGAACCAACCCTACATCATTATACACATTCTACCAGGAACAGATAACATCTACAGCTTAAACCCACAAACTTAGCAGGTATTCCAACATACCAACAAAAAGTAAGGTAATAAAAAGAAAAGGAAAAAGGACAACTCTCTTATGGCTTACCTTTAAACCAAGAACACCAGCCTTTAGGAGACCCTCCAGAGCACTTCCATTAAATGCATTTTCTGGGACCAGACCTCCCCAGAAACCTGTCAATATTGTAGTTGAGTAAAACAAGTCACTAAAATATGAGAATTCTTATGTATAGTTATAAGAGCATACCGACATCAACATAGATCCTCTTTGCTGCAGCCTTGATCTGTCATGTAGATTACAAAAAGATAATAAGAGAAGGCAATAGTTGGTCAAGTTTTTGTTATTTTACTTATTTTTGCTGAACTTGAGCTAACATAAAAACTAAAGTTTTCAGGGAGCTTGCTTTTGGAGTGTTTAGTTGTCTGTGAAAGATTACACTAAGGTTAAGATAATGAATTTTTTAAAAGAAAAAAATAAGGAAAGAAAAATAGTAAGAAGAAAAAAGAAGAAAATTGGAGAGCTAAACAAAAAGATATAAACAGGCTACTTAAAAATGAAAAACTAATTGTGTCAACGCTGCATACCTTGAGTTGAAAAGTTTCTTCAGAAACTGTAGATGGAAAACTATTAAGAGGCATGTCAATCAACGTTGTTAGCCCACCTGTATAAACGAATAAATTAAGTTGTTAACCCACCTGTATAAAGAAATAAATTAAGTAGTTAGTTATATAGTGCATATAGAACTGTAGACATATATCTGATTCACAAAATCCACGGCCAGATACTACAGCTAATGAAAAAGAAAAATAAATTTTAACAAGGAATGAATTCAAAGGTTTTTAAGCATTAGCTTCTGAGAAATCTACAAAACCTTCTCCTAAGGAAGATCAACTACGAATTCTAATTAAATCTTCATCACTAAAAGAACATCTTTAAGCAAGAGTACATATAAAAACCTATATCTACAAACCAGCAGCGGCTGCTCTAGTCCCTGAAGGAAATCCTTCCCATTCTGCTCTTCCCGGATCATCAAGATGTGCATGCCTGCCATGATGGAAAGATACGTATCTCAAATGAAAATTTAAATGCCTCAAAACTACTTGATCAATGATCCTAAGTATATGAGTTTTGTGGCATATAAATGAATCAGATGAATGGAGAATCCAATATAGACCATGCCCCCCCTAGTGTGCATGGTTTAAGTGAAGAATATTAAGGCAGTTCCCAATGTGAATATCTTGAGTGCTATTCTACTGCTTCTCATAAATTCAGTATTTTTATTTTCTTATAAGTCTCAAAAACTCAGGATTTTCAGTTATATTAAAACCTGATGACTGATTAATGACCCCAAGGAATTGATACTTCTACAAGTGGACAGGGGCAAAGTACTGGAAACTAAAATAGTCATAGAGCCATGCATACATCTATCAATTGTTGCAAGTAAAACTCAGAACAACATCATCTGTGCAGCATGAAATAATTGCAGGTGTTGTCTACTATCTGATTCACCAGAAGACAATGATGTGATCAATGAAAATTGCAACTTTCCTGGAAGACTCATGAATGAGACCTCCAGTATAATGCAAGAGAAAAGTTTACTGCAAAGAATGAGTGTTGAAATAAAAGATGTATTTTGATTGTTTAAAAGGTAAAAATAAAAATAAATCAAAAGTGCTGACCGAAATGTGCCCATTCCAAAGAGTTTCTGAAGAAACAAAAAGGTCATCTAATTAACTTTTCCATTCAAAAAGGAACAAACATGTTATATAAACACTAGAGTTTTACTAAGTATTATTGCTTCCAGAATTAAAATCTTCTCTCTCAACTCATTTGCAGGTCATAGGCAATATTATATGCTTCAGCAATCACTTACATGCATCCAATTTATAATTTGCTTACTAACAAACAGGGATTTTGACGGTTTTCCAACAGATAGCTCAAATATTAATGGTTAGGAAGTCTTTTAACCACGGAATTGTTTTTTGCATTAGAAAATACCAGGGACTTCTTGGTTCTGAACAAGATTTCCTTTCCTGTTCTGAGATCTTAATATCTTTGGAAGCACTAAAGTCTTCCTTTTCTAAGTGCATATATCATGCTATATTTTCCACTGTTGATTGATTGTCGAATTCTATGTGCAAATTTAACTTACTATAGTGAGGATAATATATGCATACTCTTTTCCACGTACACTATAATCTGAATCAATGAAGAAGAACAAAAATGAAGTGGGTATATGGCTTCAAGAAAACCAAAATATGCATCAAATGTAAGATTGAATTCAGCAAAAAACATGCATCGCGTATGACCTCGAATTTCCTGGAACAAAGAAAACAGTGTTTTATCTAATACACATAGGCTATATAAATAAATAAGAAATTGGAAGTGCAGGGATAGTTGAGAAATTTCAGAGGCCAACAGAAATTATATAAAAAAAAATCAGAATACTTGAAATTTTTTTCTCTCCAATAGAACGGCATTCTCACAAGTTTGCTCCAGCAGTTTGCATCCATACCACTTTTCCTTTGCCCCCACTTTTAAGTTCAAAATATGGCCTTTTTACGTATCTCAAAACTGTATGCTGCAACTAATTCCATTTAGGTTTCCCAACCCATTCTTGACACCTTGTTTATAGTTAAAGAAGAAATAAGGGAAAGTAAACAACAGAGAGGGAAACTTTTCTTTCATTTTAGATAAGTCAAAGAAATAAAGGAAATTCATAAGGAGATGGTTGCCACATCTTACACATCAATCAAACCAGGCATAACAACAGCCTCCCCATAATCAATCACTGGTCCGGTCCTCACATTGCCTTGCCAATCCTCGTCAATTACAGAAATGATGTTCCCTCCCTTGACTTCAACTGGTCATTTCCAAGTTTGATCCAAAAATGAAAACATGTAAAGAACAAAAAATTAATCAACAGAACTAGGGGAGATTATTGGTTCGGGAAACTGTTTAGCATTAAAGTAAATGTAGCGGATATACTAAAATGATGAAATGGAATCTAAATTTTGGCAAATGCAAATCAGTACAATACAGTCAACCAACAATTAATGGAATACTTTTGCCATAAACATGCAAAACCTAAATATAGACTTGTTTGCAGTAATGATTTATGGATCTATCTAAAAAGTTATCAACATTGAACTTTCTTAATCCAAAAATCACTTATTAGACAGACCTGCACCAGAAATCACCCCTTTTGGCGTCACAATACGCTTGCTGGATATCCAAAAATGGTTGTGAGAAAGAAGGCTGCACTCGCTGTGAGATGGCTGTGACATGAATATTTGAAGTTTCTTAGAATAATGTTTACATTTGGTCAAATTTTTCAAATTGCAACACTCTAAAAGTTACAATATGTAACAGCTACACCACAGGGTACATGTAGGCAGTGACACTGGTGTGGCATTTTAATCACCAAAAGAGATGAAAACATGGATAAATCCCCGTATCATTACCACAATACAGAAATATATGAATATACCACCTACACAAGCATGCACATGTCATTGACTTAGAATATAATGAGAATTTAAATCACCCAAAAATCCTACCTAAAATCTTTAGCAGTTCTCTTTCATTGGGTTTTCTTTTACTTTTTCAATTGAAATATGAGTTAGAAAGTTCAAACAATCAATAGTCACCATCATGAAACTATGTCACCAACCAACAAAAAGAATAAAGATTCATTATCTATTGAATCCCTTTACCTGATCAAAATAATAATAATAATAAATAATAATTAAAAAAATGTGGTGATTACCTTCCAAACAATCTGATTTAAATTACCCTGTTTCAAACTAACATATTATTAAAACTCATTGACTCTCCCTTTTTTTTCACATTCTTTATCCAGTATGTTAAACCCATTATTGAATAAGCGCCAACCCTGTTATTGGAAGGATTGGATACGATAATCGTACGTATGCAACTACCGTTTGATTTCACTTTTTTTCTGGGTGATTAACAGAAAAGTATGAAAACGATGGCCTTGTAATCACGATTACAACTTCACAAGTGTAAATGCAGAATCAATCAGTTGAGCCTTGATTATTTAATTAATCAACAAGTATCAAGCAAAACCCATCAAATAAAACACCTGTTCTTGATCAGATTATTAGATACTTGCATACACAAACACAAAATATCAGCCATATATATATATATACGTTATATAAATATATATGAGGACTGAATTTACCTCTGAAACGGGACCAAGAATGGGTATCTAAAAGATCAAATTAATCATGTTCACGTATTCTTTGTCAAAAGAAAGAAAAGAAAACAGGGAAAAAAAATGAAGAGAGAGAGAGAGAGAGAGAGAGAAATCAAACCTTTTGAGAGGTCTTGATGTAGAAGAATATAAGAGATGCAAGAAGTGGTAGCAGAGGTAAAAGCTTCCATCTTAGATACTCCATCTCTCTGCTACTGCTGTTGTGACTGCTCCTCCCTCTCTCTCCTCCCCTCTCTCTCTAACGCGCCCACTGCTTCTCTATCTCTTTTATACGTGCTAACCAATAAAGGGCCACTCCATCTTATGTGGAATTCAACAAAGAGCCAATGGGCGGCCTAGACATTGGCCTCGGACCGGTTCATGAATTGGTTAAATGACACCCAACTTTCGTCACCCGCAGGGCAGCCATATGCGTCACCCTCCAATAAAATGGCTGTCGAGTCATATGGCAAATGAGCATAGCCAAGCTCTATAATGGCTTATGTTCAACATAATTACAAGAGCTTAAAATTTGGCTCGGCTTCACTCATTTATTAAATAAATGAACATGAGTAAGCAACTTATGCTATATTTGGTACAAGGGAATGAAATGACCATTCTTACGTTCATTTTTATTCCCTTGTTTGGTACCACTATTTAAAGGTAGAATGACTATTCTCATAGAATGATCATTCTCACATTTTGTTAGAATGACTATTCTCTATTTCAAGAGTGGGAATAATCATTTCATTCTCACATGAAACAACATAAAATAAAATTTAGTAAGATTTTTATTGTCAAATTTTTTAAAAAAAATATAAAGCACGAGCTGGTAATTATTTTTTTTATGTTAAAATTTTAAAAAAATTAAAAGGTTGAAAATTCATAAAAATATAATAATTAAACCACCACTGCTACCACCACTACCACCACTACCACCATTACAAATGCTTAATCATATTTAATAATTAAATAATATATATTACTAATAGTTTGTATAGACATAATATTAAATTTTCATATCATACACAAATTTTATCTATTCTATTCTAGCATTGTTCATTGGTCTTACCAAATAAGGGAATGAGAATGACCATTTCTTTTCATTCCATTCTCATTCTCATTACATTATCATTCTCATTCCGTTCTTTTTCATTCCTTTGTACCAAACTTAGCCTTATATACCGAGTTGATTCCGAGTTGTTTATGAACAAGTGACTTTAGAAAATGTTGATTTGATTCAAATGAACTTATGCAGTGTGTTCAAACATAGTTAATCCTACTTAAGACACATGCGTATTTAAAAATAATAAGCTTGTCATGTTCAAGCTTAACTCATTACTTAAAAAAAATAGTTCAAATGTAAAAGTCTTAAAGCTCAATTCATTTACAAAATGAACAAAACACCAAGTCAAATATGAACATAATTTAATTCGTTTGCAAATGCGGCCCTCAATTCAATAAAAAATTATTTTATGTTTTTGAATCGCAGGCCAGTCTAATTCTTTTCAAAATATAACGAACCTCCTCCTATTTGAGTTTCAAAAATACATTTAATAAGAGAAAGTAGTACTAGGTCTATAAAACGAACAAAATTACTCGAGGTTGGCTCATATTCAGCTCATTAAAAATTCATTCGAGATCAGTTTGTTATACAAATAAGTTAAGTTTGAACATATTTTAAAACTTGTTATTTTTTGAAATCGACTCAAACTTGACTCGATAAATAAAAATATGTTAAAAAGTTCAAGCTATTCAAGCGTGATTCATGATCGACTCAATTAATACTCGTTCAAAATTGGCGTGAGAAAGAAAGAATCAAATTTGGGCATAATTTTAAGCTCATTAAAATTTTCAAATCAAACTTAAGTAGCCCACTATTCGGCTTAGTTTATGTACAATCCTATATTCTTAGGGCATGTTTGATTCGCGGGACAAAGTTGGATTGGACTGCGAGTCCTGGCTTGTCCCACGTTTGATTTCCAAATAGAGCCGGGACTAGTAGTCCGGATTGGACTACTAGTACCACATATTAGTTTTTAGCTAATCCCGGGGGAGGTTTGCTAATCCCAAGACTAAGGTGAAAAGGGATAAGATTAAAATAACTTACTTACCCCCAATTAACATATATTATATATTTTATGTTATGTTATATTACATTATAAATATTAAAATACGGTAATATTGTATAATATTATATTTAAAAATATTATATACGTAATACATTATTGTACATAATATTCTATTATAATATATTAGAATATGGTAATATTACATTTATAAAATATTATATAACATTATTATATGTTGTATATCACATATTACACTCTTTATATTCCATTATAATAATATAATATATTATCATATATTAGTATTTTATATGTATAAATTTGTATGACATACTATTATATATTATTTTACATTACAATAGATGACAAATACATACTATAACATAATATATAGCAAGTATACAATATTAATTTACATTATAATATATTATAATAAAGTACTATAATATAATATTAATAATATATATATATGTATTTTTTATAATATAATATACTTGTCCTAGATTATAATATTATATTATTATTTTTTTTTAGCCTATAATATTATATTTTTATTATAATATTATATATATTGTATTATAGTTAAATTATTTAATGTTACATAATGTACTTGATTTGCTTATAATATTATACTATTATATTATTTGATGCATATATATATGATTATATTATTTATATTATAGGCTAATAATATATAGTGAGAGTTAATACGGTCATTTCTTATAGTTGTAAGATTAGTCCGACTATTTATCCTATGTGCAAATAAATATAAGACTGAACAATTGTTTGGTACTATTAATTTCAAAATTGTTAATTCTAGGACAATTAGTCTTAGGACTCCTTGTCAGTCCGGTCAATCAAACGAGCTCTTAATGGACTGCTCAATCACCCAATGCAACCGTCACTTTGCTTAGGTGCGTTAATCAGTGATGTTATCACTGAAATTTTCTCAATGAGATAAAAAATAAGCACACGACTGAATGTTATGATTTGACAGTGTAGGTAGTGATTCCATGCCACTCGCATGCATTGGAAAGTGGCAACACCATTCAATCGTGCAACGAGATCTTCCAAATATTGTGGGGGCCACTAAAGAGTGGAGCTTCATTCGTGGGTGTGTCTACTCTTCACGTGATCGCGTGTATAGGCAATCCTTGTTAATGCCGTGAGTGGATTCTCTGTCCTTACGTGGATCGAAAAGTGTGGAAGATTCGTTCGTATTAGTGGACTAATGAGCTGTGATACGGTAAGGACTTTCCTGGCTACACCTTTACTTTTTGTTCTTTCCCCTTCTTTTTTGTGTTTAAATAAGTGCCAAAAACTATAGCCCATCACAAAATATAAATTTGGAGAGGACTGCGCTAGCTTTTGTTAGGACAAAATTGTCTCACCAAAAAATTTTTGAAATTTTCTCCAACAGTAGTTTGTACATTTTATAGTGTTTAACGTTAATACTTTGCGATCTCAGCCTTTGAATAAAAAAACAAAAAAAGTTTGACCTTTTGATGTGAATTTTTAAAAAAATTGAGGTGATTTTAGTGAAAAAAAAATAAAAAAAAATGTAAGCCGTAACTAATTATCATAATGTGATCACATTTAATGCTACCTGTTATAGCTTGGGCTTGTTTAGAAATTGAGTAAAAGATAAAGGAAGACAAACAAAAGCAGAGATAAATTGTTGGGATAGTTATTATCTTCTTATGTTGATTTTGCAAGAAAAATAAAAAATAAAGAAAATAACTTTTTTTTTTCTAAACTCACTTAAAAAAGGAAACAAATTAAGAGAGTAACTATTAAAAATGAAATAGGAAAAAGAATAAAAGAAAATTAAAAAGAAAGTAAGGCTCCGTTTGGTTACAGTTTTAAAAATTGATCTTGAAAACCTATTTTTAAAAACTATTCTTGAGAATGGTTTCCCATTCGGAAAATGCTTTTGGTAATTATATTTGAAATTTGGTTTTAGAAACAAAAAAAAAAATTCAAAATGCATTTGGTGGAAAAAAATTGAAAATTGGTTTCATTAGATCTACAACCAGATCTGTAACTATGTCAGTAGATATTCCTAACACAAATTGTAAACCAATCACAAAATACACCAGATGAGCAAGCAAAGGGGGGAGCTCGTTCTTGCTGGAGGAGTTTGTCGGTGGTGGTTGCTGTAACCTAAATCTGTAAACTAGTCACCAACAAATCGTTTCCTTTTCGACAGGGGATTGCTGTTGCCATCATTATTGGAGATGGAGGAGTTTGTCAGTGGTGGTTATTGTTGCAATCGTTGATAGAGATGAATGAATTTGTCGATGAGTAGCGGCGAGGGAGGTGTCGATGAATAGGGGATTGCGAGTTGCCGGTGCTCTTAGACCTAGTCACCGTCTTTTCTACCATTGGCGGAGATGGAAGATATGATTGTAAGCATTACCAGCATTGTAGCTTGTCGACGATGGAAGATGTAGCAGATGTCGGCATCGGAGTGGAGGAGCCACCGATGAAGCACACAGTTCAGTACTGAGGAAGAGGTGGGAGGAGTAAATGTGAAGGGGCAGAGCACGTTGGGGCCTTTAAACCCTCATTTAAGTGCACAGTAACCATGTCTCCGTGTTTTCAAGTTTTCGGCAAAATGGTTTCAAAACCAGTGAGGACACCTTTTAGATGGTCTCTGAATTTCCTCCTTTTTTAGTCTTGTTTCTTGGAAACAAGTGCAGGAAACAACGCGCCAAATGTTGTTTGAGGAACCGAGACCAATGAAACCGGGAATGAAACCACAACCAAACGGGCCTAACTTTTTCTATTCACTCCAATCGAGAGCCCAATAGGTTTATCAAACAATTATAGGGCTTGATAATTTTTTTTTAAACCCAATTAGTTTAATAGACAAGCTTGAGAATTGTCTTTGAAGCCCGGCTTAGCTCTGCCCGCCCAATGTCCACTCCTGCTCCAAACTATAAGCCCAACAAAAAGGAAAGGAGAAAAATTATTAATGTAAATATTTGAATAGAAAATAGGAAAGAAAATTGAAAAACATGAATAACTTTTCTTTATTTTTTCTTGTAATGTTTTCTCTCTTTTCTCCAACCGTGAAATCAAGGTTCTGTTATGGTGTACAAAAACTTTAAAACACAAATTTTCACTAATTGATATAATTATAATAGTTTAAATTTTCTTTGTACATGTTTCGAAATTTAAGCATGAGATATATATTATGATGAAAAACTAATTTTTTTCCTGAAAAATAAAACTAACTTCTATTCAGCTTAGCAAAACATAAAAAAAGAAAAGAAAAGAAAAGAAAATTTAATTGTTTCTTATTACATTTCAACTCAATTATTTATTAAATTGAAAGTCAATGTTCTTTAATATGCCGAAAGTTATCTATGATTAATTCTATGATAAATTTGGCAGCAACTTATTTTTCAACATATATACATCGTTGTTCATACTCTAAAGCAAATTTTAACTAATATGTATATATATATATACATGTGCGTGTCTGTATGCTTCCGTTAATACTTCGGTTCACTTCCTCTCACCCTTCATCCCAATGAAGCCTAAAAGTCCCATTGACTATTCCTTTTATTAGATAAGTACATATAAGAAAAAAAAAAAAAAAAACAAGGGTAGGACCTCACTATCCAAAATTTTTTAATATTTTATTAAGTTAGGACCGTTTTAAAATGTGAGAATACGATAAAATAGATATTTTGTTAAGACATTATACATATAAGTGTCATAGAAAAGGGCACCCTCACTTGTTTAGCCACTGGCTCCAAACTAGAAACCAAATAATAGGAAATGAGAGTCTTTCTCTCGAGTAAGGCTATAAATGAATCAAACTAAGTAATAGGTTGTTTGGGGTTGATTTGAAAATTTAATTAGTTTCAAAATATGTTTAAGTTTAATTTATTTAATTTTTGAATTAATTTTAAATAAATTTTAATTAAATCAATCACAAATAATTTAAAATTTGAGTTGAATTCAAAAAATTAACAAGCATAACACGGGTTGGGCTCAAATTTGATTAATGTCAAAATTGTCAATAAACCAAGTGAAAACAGAACTGAAGTCTTTTAAGTTTTTGTTTGATTCCATCAGCATTTATTTTGACTCGTTACTATTTTGAACTTCCACTATAAATGTTCTTTGCGGTACGCATAAGGTGATCAATCTGATCACATTGGCTCTGGTTTTTGTAGGGAGAGTAATTTGCGAAAAAAGGGTGCGACTCTGATGGTGAGACATGGGAGGAGTGTAAATATTTATCTGCTCTGTTCCTCACTTTTTCTTTCGGAATTTCTTAAAAGTGAATACTTATGTTGCGTTTTGTTTTGAATTTGGAATGGAGATTCTCCATTTGATTGTGTTTTGGGTAGCATAAGAGTATTACTTTTAGGCATTGAAAAAGCAAGTGTCAAAGGTTTGGGACCCAACTACTACCCAGATCCAACTGGATGTTTGTCACTGTCAAGTACTTTTAGGCAAGCCGTAGGACTTGGGCATACTGGGTCTTCGCATTAGTGAACTGTTGCAGTTGGTATCCACTTGATAAGGATTATTTGGTTACAGGTCCCAACTTATCTGGTATATATGACCCGGGAAATCAGTAGATGAATTGGTTAGTTCTTGCGGTTTAAGAAAATATTGGTCTGGGTATCATCTGAATAGAGCCACCACAGAATCATTTCAAAATTCAACTGATTTAGAAAAATTCTGGGCATATGAACTCCATATGATGGTTACCAATAAAGAAAAAAAGAAATAAAATGGGAAAAAACTTCATATGGTGTTGTTGCTTGTTCTGTACCTCACATGTACTTGTCTTAAGAAAGATATCTGACGTATTAAATCACTTTTTTAGTCATTTAAATTTGATATTGCTTTTTTTTTGGGTTTAATGGTGTTTACACTATTCAAAATTTATGTGGTCTATTTTGGTTAAGCAATTTACAGACCCATTAGAGTTCTTTCATTGAATAAGCTTCTTAATCTATAGGGTTGTTTGATATGTGATACATAGGCTTGGGAGAGTGCAATGAGATATGCTATAAGGATCCAGTTCTACAGGACCGGCAGTGGAGTGCTTACATTGACCGTTCTCCTGGTGCTGTCAGTTACTCACAGGTTTTTTATCCTTCCACTGTGCTTTTGTCATACTATTTGCATTTCACCGGACTTTGAAGATGGACATGGTTTCTTGCATTCCATCATCAGAAACAACATTGTAACATATTACTTCAGCTGTTGGAGGGTCTAAGCAAAGGGTGAATGCCACTTTTTCATGCAAAAGGTTACAACCACAAAAAAATTTATAAATCTGCTTAGACTAATATTGTACTTGACGAAGTGTGCCCCCCAACCGGTCAATGGCTTGCTTACTAAAAAGAAAAGAGAAAAAGAAAAATATTGCTGCCTGTTGGGAAATTTGGCCCACCTAAATTCACTCTCTCTTTTGGATCTACTATAGGAATATAAAAAATAAATAGAAAAAAATGTATTTACGTAAAAACTCTTAAAACAGGATAAAATCATAGGCCCCGGAGAAAAATACACTATTTAAAAAATTGTTACAATCACACAGTTTTCCCTCCTCGTCCTAAAGACACCCATTACACTTTTCCACTAGCTAATCTTTAACTTTTACATTTTTAAGAAGAATTATACTGAAGTCAAAAGTTATTAGCTAAGCTATTGATTGATACACTATTGACTAATGCATTTAACTAAAAAGACTTAACCCTCCTTATATAATTTTGTCCCTTATCCCCTCTTCTCACTTTCAACCGATGTGAGATTAAAAAATGAGCAAAAAAACACAGCACTTCCTTTACAGGATAAGCTTATTGCTATTTATTCAAATGTACTTAATGTATTGAGCTTCAATATACTCATTCCATTAATTTGGTCTCTATTGCTCCTTGTCTGTACGCAGGAATGCTTCCATGCTTGGGTAGCTGGCTGTGGTTACAAGGTGAGGTTGAGTTATCTTTGGCCCCTAGTGTGCTTGTTATGCTGCATGATTTTCCTTCTAGCAGTCCATTGGTATTCTGGTCTAGTTCCCTTTTCATGATATTTTGATAGCTTATTTTCTCTTTCTTGCTTAAAGAAAATGGATACGGGAACCAGCTAGGTTAGCCCAAGTTGGCCAAGATTTTTGGTCTCTCTTTGGGAGGTCAAAAATTCGATTCTTGCTAAGTGCAATAGTTGGTCGCAAAGGATTACACTTTTGTATCAATATTTTAGTCCCAACATGGATGGCCAGCCTTTGACCGGTCAAGAGAGGGGATTAGTCGAGGTGCGCATAAACTAATCCGGTCACCCTGATTGTTGAGCTAAAAAAAAAAAACAAAAAACAAAAAAAAGCAAAAAAACAAAAAAAAACAGAAAATGGATACGGGGTGAATTTCAAATTCAGAATAATGATTCCTCGTCTTGCTGAATAGTCTCTGGCAAACATATCTAAACGAACTATCTGGCTTATATGAGAAACTGTCAGATTTATGATTCGAATTACTTTTCTGAATTTCCCTAAAAATCACGTAACGGAGACATGTGGGCTTCAAAGTATGCCAAACTTTGTGGGATATAAGCACTGAAACCTGCCCCCACTGTTCCTTGCTCCTAAACCAAGAAAAAGTTATACAAAAGATGGGCGAGCAGTAGAAACAATTGCACTTTTTGCAAAAAAATAGAAGATCCCTTGTATTAGCCATTGCACAGACACACACACACACACACACACATGATGAGAAGAAGGAATAGCTATCTAATCTGCTGGGGAAAACTCGTTCTCATTGTCTCTTTTTTTTCCCACTTCTATTTTTTTCCCCTTCCTTTCTTTTTTCAGCTATTAATGCAGAATTATTCAAGACATCTATTGCATTTAGAATACTAACATCCCTTGTGTGACCAAGCATGCATAGACAAAGCAGTACAAAAACATTTATACGGGGAAATTTCTCTCTTCCCTTCCATATTTATTGGCTATTAGTACAGGATTATTCAATACATACCGGTGCATTTAGTATGCGAATTTGTTTCCTTTATTGTAGGTTATTTGCGGGATATCTTCAATTGCTTTTAACTGTTCATTGAACACCCTTAGGAGCTGCATTTGAATAAGACATCTGTTGTTTACTACAGTTTGAGATTCCTTCAGAGAAAGTTGATCAAGTTCATCCAAACAGGCCATCTAAGCCGCCTCCTGTACAGAAACAACCACCACCTACTGTTAAAACCAGGCCGCCTTTTAAATCCAGTACAAGTCCTGAAGACATGCTCGGCGCTTCTGCATTTTGAGAGAGAGCACAAACATACAGCACATGTATACCCTATAAATTTTGCCTACCGTATAGTCTAGAGGAAACTTACTCCAGGGCAAACATCTTGCGTCGATCAGTGGCATCTCAGGCTTTTTTTTTTGTTTTTTGTTTTTTAACCTCGCCAATGCTTATGCTTTGGTCTCTCTCTCTCTCTCTCTCTCTGCATTTTCAAATTGAGAAAATGGTGAATGTTGCAACAAGTGATTCAGTGAATTGAAGTATTGACTTCACATTTGAGTTCTGGCTCTTCCTAGACAAGCCCATACTGGGCATTGACAGCCTGAGTTGGGTCCTCAAATAGGCTTTTATCAGTCTGTCTTGATCCACAGCTTGTTGACCCCTGATTTTGGGCTGCCTGGAAGGTCTAGATCATCTTGAGTCTTGTTGAAACTAGATATTGTGTGTGGTATGATACTTAATTCTCTGGTCCCTAGCTTGGCTTCCTTTCAGTTAAATATATGTGTGTGTGTATATATATATATATATATGTATTTGGTACATTGGAAGTCAAAAGCCCCGGAGAGAGGAGAGAGTGAGTCAACTCCATAAACTCTTGCCTTGAATGAAGCTGTCACTATCACTAGACTAACCTTTGAAATATTGTTGTTGCTCAAAGTATAGAGTGAGCCAAAATGGGATTGGAGTTTACTATAGCGTGACCTATAGGTAATAGAATCAGAAGCACTATACTTGCAGGAAAAGTTAATTCTAGCAAAACCTGGTCTTATACTTGAATGATTTTTTTTTTTTTTTAAGAACACCCCAATTTTAAGAAATAGAGACAAAGTTGTTTGAGTTTCTAAAAACTGTTTTTGTAAGAAACTGTAAAGGATATGAAAACAATGGCGTTTTTACAATTCTCATTATTTTTGTTTTTAAAAACACAAAAAATGAAAAATGAAAAATTTGAAAATGGAATTTTTCAATGAACATCCCAGTTTTAGGAAGTAGAAACAAAGTTGTTTACGAGTTTCTAACAACAATTTTTATCAGAAACTGTGAAGAATATGAAAATTATGGTATTTTTGAAGTTTTTATTATTTTTTAAAACACGAAAAATAACAAAATAAAAATTCTGAAAATGGTATCAAACAGATAATCATGTCAGAAATTTGTAAGCGTCAACTAATAACATTGTTAATTATTTTCAAGATATAGTGATTGTCCATGACATTACAACTTAATGAAAATACCAGTGCCAAATAGTGAGATATATTTAAGAAAGGAGATTGGTAAATTCACACCCATTAGTTTATGAATTAAACTGAATTTTTTTAAAAAAGCAAATTGGACTTCTTGTCTAACGCATTATTTTTCTTGCATTAACACATGGTCTTTTGTAATTTAAAAGTGAACGCATAACCTTTTGAGTTAGACTTAAATTATAAAATATGTACTTTTGTCATTTCATCTTTCCAAATTAAAATATCAAAAAGATGATTTTATTCTTTTATCTAAAAAAAATTATTATATGTACTAATAACATTGTTAGTTATTTTCAAGATATAGTGATTATCCATGACATTACAACTGAATGAAAGTACCAGAGTCAGATAGTGAGATACATTTAAGAAAGGAGATTGGTAAATTCACACCCATTTTTTTATGAATTAAACTGAATTTTTTTTAAAAAGCAAATTGGACTTCTTGTCTAACACATTATTTTTCTAGCATTAACACATGGTCTTCTGTAATTTAAAAGTGAACGCATAACCTTTTGAGTTAGACTTAAACTATAAAATATGTACTTTTGTCATTTCATCTTTTTAAATTAAAATATCAAAAAGATGATTTTATCCGTTTATGTAAAAAAATAAAAATTATCATTACTAGGGACATTTTGGTTACTTCATCAAATCTGTCAAGATTCTATCTATTTGTAGATAAGTCCAAATCATAAAAATATTATATATTCAATTTTGAATTACATCAATTAATTAATTTTCACTCAGAAGTTTACCCCTTAAAAGTGTTCTCTGCAATTTTTACCATTTCACCTCTCTTTTTCTGTTTAACGTTTTCTGTTAACTCTCTCCCCCCGCTTTCCCTGAACTGTGAGTCTACTATTTTCCCTTTTTCTATATTTCTTTTTCATTTTTTTTTTTTTTTGTTGTTGTTAGTACTGTGTCTCTATATACAAAAGCGAAGTGCTCAAGAGAATCTATTTTCATCCATTGATCAAAGCACTCAATCCAACAAATACTCTGCAAGTGCATTCGAGTTGACGATTCAAAACCCTAAACATTTTCAGATCATTATACGTATATACCCGAATATAGTTAAAATTCATACATATATATATATATAAAAACCTATAGAGGTTTGAAATCGGTTTGTTTTCGTCTTTGTCTGACTCCATTAGATTATAGAGAGTCTTCGGAGATCTCGATTACTGTTTTTGAGTCCTATTAGTTTAGTCAATCTTTGGAAAATCCGTATTTCACTGACAATGCCTCAAGTGAAGATAATCGCGAAGAACTTCATGGATATGGTGGCCTCGTTGCCTGCCATGAAGCTCGACAAGCTCTACGACAACGCCTTCATTTGTGAAGCCATTCTCAGGTCCCCCTTTTCTCTCTTAGGTTTTTGAATTCAATTGGGCGTCGAAGATTTTCTTATGGGTGCATGAAATGTTGCTAATTTGATGCTACGAGTCTCTGGATTTTAAATTCACTCGAAATTATATGATTGTGATGTTCATAATTTTATTTTATCTTAATCTGAGAATGCGAAGGTTATGACAATGTTACTTTGCGTCTTAAATTATGAGAATTTTCCTTTGAAGTTCACTTATTTTCCTGTCAGCAACTTATAGGAGCTGATGAAAACAAAAGTACAATTGGCTTATTAAATCTTAATCATGACCGATGGTGTAGATTATCTGTTTTTTTAATTTACTCTTTCAAATTTCAAGGCTGCAATTGAAGTTACCCGTAAAGTTCATTGAGCCAAATAGGAAGTTTAAATGCCCCATTATTCTCAAGTATTGTGAGGCTTGATTTTGTGGCTTTTGTGTTCAGATCTTTGCCATCATTATCCAAGAAGTACGTGTTGCAAATGTTGTACATTGATGTGCCTGTATCAGCAAAGTTGATGCAAGAGTGGGTGCTTGCAGATGGATTATCTAAACATAAAGTAGCCATTGATAGATTGATTCAGTTGAGAGTATTGACAGAAACTGTCGACAGGTATACAACTACCTTTCTTCCTTGTTGGTAGTCCTAAATATTGATGGTTGCTCATATCCTATTGTGCTTGTTGTTTAAATAGGATGCTGGGGATCCTCTAACATAGATAAGAATAGGAGAAAATCTTTATTTGGAGATCTGGGTCCCTCAATATTAGAGTTTAGTGAACATTTTGTTTTTTGGGCTTTACAATAAATCCAAGAGGGATTGGGGCTCTGTGAGGAGTCTCTGAACTTATATTTTAGTCTATTTGTTTTTTTGAATTTTTTTTATATGGGATCTGGTTTTTGTGATCTTTGCAAGTAAGAAAAATAATGAAAGTGAAAATTTGTACATCTGTAGATGGTTGGTCTCATGTATTCCTATTAAAGCTATGGATTGAGGTGTCTAAAGGGAAATATTAGATGTATTTTAATAGAGTGTATTGTTTTGTGCCTTCTCTATGCTTGTTTTTTTTTTTTTTTGGCACAAAGGTGGGTTGAGGCCCTAAAACAAAAAAACTAATTCCTAATCATCCTAGCAAGGGTCAAACCCTCAATATCAGCTTGCAGTTTGGGGCTTTGGACTGAACACAGAAGTGGGTGGGTGTGTGGGTCATGAGGACTTGAAAATATGCCTGAGTCAGACTTTCTTTGGCTAGGATATCAGCACATACATTGGCCGGATGCCATGAGTGGCTAAGGTGATTGGTCCAACTCCTGAGTAAGAATTCCCGGATAAGGAGGATTATATTCCGGTGACAGTTGAAGGCATTAGTCATGCAAATCAGATTGAGAGCTCTTTGAGAGTCCAATTCCAGCTGGAGATAGCTGAATCCTTCTTCCCTAGCTGATAACAACCCCCTCCAAATGGTCCATAACTATACCATTGTATTTGTCGCCCACCCAATGGACTCCATAAAACCCAACGCCCAAAACCCTTGCTCATTGTGAAGAAGTATATTGCATGGACTCTTTTGAATTTATGGAATATCCTTGTCGGACACTCGGCACGCGGATAAGAGTATGAGATATGTGCCCAATATGGCTAGTTGGACTTGCATGTAACAGATATGTATAAGTAATTGGGTTCATTATCCATGCAACATAGGCGAAGAAGACGCCCTACCTCTGCGAGACCTGGATTACTTGTTAAGGAGCGTTGTTAATTTTTAGTGTGTTGGCCAGTGGAGGAATCCACTTGATGAGCCGTTGTTGCTTAGATGAGGAAGAGGAGGCAATGGATCTAAGGAAGTCTATGAACTCAGAGAAGTTTTGGCTGGGGTTTTTCAAGGAAAGAGGTTTAGAAGTAGAAAGGAGGTTCTTTAGACTTTTGAGTTCCTTATCCACTAGGTTTCTTTTGGATGCCCTCAATTGCTTTGATAGGTTGCATTGACCCACTGTAGACATGGCCTTAGGCAAAATAGCTTGTCATATTGGCATCTTCTTGTCCTACTTGCCACTAACATTGTGGTCATGGGCTCGTACCAAAGTGCCTTGGTTATTATAGCATAGCAGATTGACTCTCGGGTCCACAGGTGTAGACCTTAAACCACCATTTGGTTTGTGGCCCTGGTACAGTGAAAACCCATTAGTGCTTCGTGTTTGTCTGGGCCCTTGTTGATTTCTAGTTTTAGCTAACATCCAATGGTCGAATTTGGGTTGACCTTGGTATTTTGAATTATTTGATTCCAAATTGTGGTCCATTCCATTAGTGCTTTCCATGGCTGAAACTACTACCGCTACAACTTCCAGCGGTGTTTGATGGTGACTAGGACTGTTCTTAGTTTTATGGGCATACATCCCACAATAAAAGCAAATAGCATGCAGTCCCTCGTATTCCACAAGTAAACATTTGACATTTAGGCCTATTTTGCAGACCAGGCTATCCTGCAAGTTCACCTCGACATGCGTGAGCAAATTTACGACGCGAGGATTCCAGGTTGGTCAGCCTTTGATAGCTTGACTTCCAATTTACTTAGATGCATTCGTATCTCCTGGTTGAAAATTTTAATGGGAACATCTGGGAACCAAACCCATACCAAAGTGGATGGAAGACTGACTTTGGAGGGCCTAAACCAATGAGTCCCTTTGCGAAGTGAGAGGTAATGCCTCAATATGATCTAGAGTCCATCTAGGATAACACGAAAGTAATTTTCTTGTGTCTGGACTAAATAATAGTCTTCACCCAATTCCACATCTTCAAACTTACCTTGCAACTTCCGTACTTGTTCCATCTGTTGTCTAAGAAGATTATTGCCCACAGATCGTCCTAACAGCTTAACAATGAGAGCTCATCTACAAGGGGCCCAAAGACTCTTCATCTCCTCTAGTGAAACAAAAACTCTGGGCCAAGGGCAATCTGAGGGAATAGATATCTTCATCCGAGTCTGTGTAGAAAGAGAGTTTCTCTTGTTCTTTCTGCAATGTTTCCTTGAAGGAGGGTTTGACTGAAGAGGATTATTGGTTGTCCTTCCAAACCATATCGTCCTAGAGGGGATGGTTTGGAAGGACTAAATAATAGTCTTCACCCAGTTCCACATCTTCAAACTTACCTTGCAACTTCCGTACTTGTTCCATCTGTTGTCTAAGAAGATTATTGCCCACAGATCGTCCTAACAGCTTAACAATGAGAGCTCATCTACAAGGGGCCCAAGGACTCTTCATCTCCTCTAGTGAAACAAAAACTCTGGGCCAAGGGCAATCTGAGGGAATAGATATCTTCATCCGAGTCTGTGTAGAAAGAGAGTTTCTCTTGTTCTTTCTGCAATGTTTCCTTGAAGGAGGGTTTGGTTGAAGAGGATTATTGGCGGTCCTTCCAAACCATATCCTCATCACTTCCTTTGTCGACCTGTGTGCTTGACAAAAATCTTGAGGCATTTCTCCATCAACATTGACAACATACCACCATTTGAACTTTTTCTTACTCCAACTCTTAAGGTCCACTTCTAGTTAGGTGACTCTTTCTTAAACTTAAAACAGACAAATTTTGCGCCTTTTCAATTCTACTGTTAGAAATATAATTTTTGCTTCTACGTGAAAATAAGTATAGTCATTTGTACATAAGGAAAAATTTAAAATTTTGGTATCAAAAGCACTTCCACACGGAATTTACAACACTTAAAACTACTTCAACAAATATAATTACTTGAAGTCAAGTCATTTGGGTTTTTTTTGTTTAATTATTTCCATGTATTATTTATTCAGAGTTCACTAAGTATGGACACTTGAAGAACATACTCTTCTAATAGTACTATTATTCTAATTTTTTGTGTTCACCTTATTGGAATTTTCTTTTTTGAATCCAACCACTACTATTTGACTATATGCTGAAATTCTTTGTATTGTATTGACAGGAAAAAGGAAACCACTTATAGATTAAACCCAACGTTTCAGATTAACCTTCAAAAACATATAGTACACGGGTAAGCATTAGATTGATGTTTATTGTTGTCATCATTCTATAAGTTTGCTGTACTTGTTGTGTTTCTTGCTTTGTTGCCATTACAGAAGTATAACTGCTTTTTTCCCTTCTGCTGGGTTGGGGGAGTTTTTTTTGGTGTGGGGGTGGGTGTTTTTGTTTCAAATTGACCGGACTTGCGGTATTGTAATTAGTTACTGTAAGGGGTTGGAGACCAACTGTTCCATTTTGGTCTTTTAAAGTTGTTTCTGGCCTAAATCAGTCGACAATAATTTTTTTTTTTGATAAGTAAAAGAGCTATATGTAATTATATATCTACCAATTAGAGAATGCCGGTGAGGGCTAGGGGCACCATCCTATACAACCATTGCATGCAAAAAGCTCGGCCTGTATAGCTACAAGCATATACCAATCACCTACAAAGTCAACGAAAGAATAGTTCGATTGAAACTATGAACTTTGATCCCTATCACAATCTCTGCGGTTTCTTTCTTTCCAATTGCACCACAAGATGCATAACAGCACAACAATTCAAACTTGCCTCCCACCCCCAAGATGCCATCAGAGCTGCCACTGTAGTAGGCATGACCTTTCAAGCCACGGGACAATCGAGAAGGAGTTGATTCGCTGACTCACTATTGGACTTACACATGTAGCCCCAATTCAAAATGTGCTTTCTCCTCTTCCTTAAGTTGTCAATAGTGAGGCCTCTAAAAATGTCTTCCACTAAAAAAAGCTGCTTTAGGAGGAGTCTTGATCTTCCAAATCCCTTTCCATGGTAGGGAGGCCTCCCTTTGTCCACTCAAAACTCTACAGAAGGACCAAATAGGGAACATGCCTATCTTAGAGGCCTCCATACTAGCACATCTTCCCCTTCCCCCCCAACTGAGGTATCATACAACCTCCCAAAGAGGGTCGATGTCTTCCACTAAAAAAAAGCCACTTTAGGACAAGTCTTGGTCTTCCAAATTCCTTTCCATGGTACTTTGTCCACTCAGAACTCTACAGAAGGACCAAATAGGGAACATGCCTATCTTAGAGGCCTCCATACTAGCACATCTTCTCCTTCCCCCCCAAACTGAGGTATCATATAACAACCCAAAGAGGGTCGTCATAAAACCCCCCTCCCAGTCATGAAGATTCCTTTCGAATTGTGGAGACCTTACCACCTCTGCTGAGGTTGAGGAAAAACAATTGTCCACCATTGCTTTTTTGTCACTAGCTAACTCAAAGAGGTCTGGCAATACCTCCGTCAAAGCTCTATGAGCACACCAATTGACAAACCAGAGTCTCACCCTTCTCCCATCACTAGCCAACTTGAAGATCATTTTTTATTATTATTTTTAATAGTATCTGCTTCCTCAAGTTCATTGGTAACCTATAGTGCGTTCATTGGATGTAGCTTATTAATGTAGGTGGCCTAGTACTCTTTTCAACTGTATTTCACTGCTTAAGTTAAGGACTTCTATGTATGTACACAATTATGAAACTAAATTGCTTACCAAGTTGGGATTCGAACAACTAAGCCTGGTTCTGAGTTCTTTAGTCTACACATGATCTACAGCATAAACAAACCTAAAACCATGATCCTACTGTTAGTAATATTCATGTTGTTCCAGTGTTCAAGATGTTTTACTCAGCATGTATGGATGACCTTTAAATTGGGTACTGCAGTGGAGTTTTACCAAGGGAACCAATGCCTTCTAATATCACAGTGAGGCTCCCAAGCTTGGAGGATTTAGAGGCCTATGCTGCTGAACAATGGGAGGTGTGAACTTCATCTCTGTGTTTCTGTTGTGTCTCATTAGTGCATGGATGTTTTAGATAGGGTGGTAAGTTTCCTACTAACCATAACTATATCTGTCATGAGATGATGTACTTGGTTTCAATAACTAGTCATGTGTCAATCATTGTGAGGTTTCTTGATAGTTTGGCCACTCTTCTCATGACTTCCAATTGTGATGCACCAGTGCTTCTTGCTGCACCTTATAAGCTCTGCCCAAGCTGAAAGGACCACAAACTTCAGCTCTTCTATGATGAAAATATTCCAGCGAGGCCTTCTGAGTCAAAGGTCCTTTCCACTCTCAAATGTGTTAGAAATTTTACCTTTCCATTTTCTAATTGGAGAATGAGGATGCAGTATCTCACAGATATATGGGTTTTTCACAGAGACAAAGAAGCTCCAAAATTAACTGAGGGTGGTTTCCAATTCTTGGTATGCATTAAATTAGTCACTTGCTGATTACACCTTGTGAAATGTCTTACTAGAAACTATACTGATCTCTGTAATTTACAGCTGATGGATACAAATGCACAACTTTGGTACATCATCAGGGAATATATCACAAATTCTGAGGTATCTGACAAGTTTGTTATGTTTTGGAAAGTCTGAAGATGATTTATCTAGAGTGTTGAAAAGAAGTTGGATCAGATTTCCTGAAATCAGATCATGTGCCATATTCCCATTATACTTTTCCTTGATTCCTTCTATAAATTTTTATAACAACAACAACGACAACAACAACAACAACAACAACAATTATAAAACAATAATAAAATAGCCATAATAATAGTAATAATAATAATGGTAATAAAAAACTATAAGAGACAATAATGTTTTTCAATTTTTAACTTCATCTAACAGTGAAAAAATGGTTATCTTATTGAATAATAGGAACTTGCCCTTTGTCATAGATTTACTTTGATAGCTTTAATTATTAATCTAATGCCCGATATTAACCAACAATTTTGACTTCCTCAATGTGGTGAAGGAGCGAGGTGTGGATTCTGCTGATTTGATTTCATTTCTGCTGGAGCTTAGTTTCCATGTCACAGGCGAGGTATTACATTCACTTAATTTATGTGTATCTGTTTCCTGGCTGGAGTGCTTGCAGTATTGAAGGATTCTTCTCATGTCAAACTCTTCTGACACTTTGTTCGGTTATAATCCTTCCCCTACTGAAATTAGTCCTCTATTTGATGGATACCTTTCTGCAACAGATTTTCTATTTTTCTTTTTAGTGTCCAAAAGTAACTTTACAAGGCAGTTTGTCTATTGATTCCACCTTTAACTCTGGCGTTCAATCGTCTCCTTCATATGTAGGCATATAATATGAACACATTGACTGATATCCAGAGAAATGTGATAAAGGACCTTGTGGACTTGGGATTGGTCAAGCTCCAGCAGGTGAATCCCAGCCTCTGGTTCTTTTATAATATGGGGCATTTTAATTTTCTTTTTTACGATTATAGTTTTACTATATCTTCTCTACAAGTCCTTGTCTGCTTTTGTCTGTCCAGGGTAGGAAAGAGAGTTGGTTTATTCCTACTAAGTTAGCTACCAATCTGTCAATTAGCTTATCAGATTCATCATCACGGAAACAGGTATCTTCTTTGTGATTTAAATTTTTAGGATAACAAAGCATGCATGAGAATGATGTGGTAGACTAACTGTGGTTAAAAGGTTCCCTATTGTATATATGATAATACTGACATTTGGATGTGAAACCAAATATTTAAAACTATACTGAGAGAACTTTTAAGGGTTGAGTTCAACTTGGAGAGGCTGTTATGGGAACATTCTTTTATGGTCCTCAACTTTCATGTTGGAATGTAGGATGTGGGGCATAATAATCATTTACTCTTGAACTTATCAATGTTCAGTGGTCTAGAATTAAAGAGGTCTTGTTGCTGATTTGCTATCTAAAAGAGGAGTTTCCACTTTGGTTTACTTTTCAGGGGATTAGGTACTTGTTAGCTAGCAGCCAACTGTCTGTTTAATTGGCTTTAGCTTTGACATTTTCCTTGTGGGTTTGCAAACCCCAACATGATGTTCTAGCTGTTGCAAGAAATTGCTATCTTGCTTGTATAAATGAAAAGAGGAAAAAAAAGAAAAGAAAAGAAAAGTGAGCTACGTTCATTCTTTGGTCCGTAAAATGCCTCTTCTGATATCTTTAATTTCATTATGTTGTCTATCCATACCATGGCTTCAAGTTTTCATTTCATTATAATTAGATTTCTATATTCCATTTTGCAATTTTTTGGCGCTAGGTGGACAAAAATATATGCCCCATTTGTGCAAAACAAATGGAATTGCCAGAGGCAGCATAATGTATTACAGCATGGAAGATATATTGGGCAAATTATTCTGTTACCTCGCCATTTGGAATTTTGACATATAATGGATTGGCTGCATTGTTTCAAACGGCTCCAAATTAATTGGTTCAGTAGTTTGCAGTAGTTGGAGATTTGGAGTTATTTGTTTTCCTCTGAAATTGCCAAGATGAGAGCTACTAGTGCTTCCATTTCTCTGTTGAAATGGTGCTTTTTTTATTTTATTTTTTTAACCTAGAGAAGACAACTTACTGACTCTACTACAGACCTGCAGTTGTGACTTTGAATACTGTGCTCTTTCCACTGTTCAGCTTGTAGAAGCATATTTTTCTACCTTTTCTCATTTTAAAAAAAAGAGAAACACAGAAAAACTCGTGGACAGATTAAATAGTGAAATCCTCTAACTATTTTTTTTTATTTCTTTTTTGTACACCAGGGATTTGTTGTCGTGGAAACAAACTTTAGGGTGTATGCATACTCATCATCTAAACTACATTGTGAAATTTTGCGCCTCTTCACAAGGTATTCCAGAAATATGCTTGATAAGTAATTTGATGCTCTGTTTTAAAATAAGGCTTCTTTTATGGTGAGACAACTATGATTCTGGATGCAATGGCTGGCTATTAAATGTCATGATGTTTCTTATTGAACTTATTGAATCATTTTTGTCAGTCATGGTAAATACTCTCGTAAGTGATAAAGGAAGAAGAGATATATCAAGAAAATTGAGAATGAAGTCCTTTCCACAATTGAAAAAGCCTACCCACAGTACATGCTTAGGGGAGAGTCACAAGACTCAATCCTCAAACTTTTCTCCTTGCATGCTAGACTACATTTGACAGTTGTGAGGCCACCTAGTCTGGTCAAAGTCCTAAGCAAATGTTGAAGTATTATTCAGAATCCTCAAATCCAAAGCAAATATTGAAAAGGAGACAGAACTATTTGAAATTGGTATGCCGTACAGAGTTTTAGTGTTTGTTTGCTCAAAATTACCTGTTGATCTATTTAAACTCGTATTGGAATGGGTGATATTGCCAAGAACAAGAAGAAAACTAAAGGACAAATATTCTAATAGTAACAAATGGTTCTCTAATCTTTGAGAAAAACAGGTTCTGTTCCAGAAAATGGTGTCGACCAAAGACAGGAGCATCTTAGCAGACAGTGGAAAGACACTTTGTCACTCCAAAGTCTTCAGTCAAACTCCGAAACATGACTTAAAACAAAGATATTGTTGGAGATTAGAGACTTTTCTTTAGATATATTTATTCTCCTAGATCATTGGATATCCGAAAATAATTATTACCATTACCAGCTTAGCATTAGGAAGTCATGGCTCATAGTTTGTAGTAGTCTGTATGATATTCTTATATTTGTCTATTGTCATTCATCGATGAAGATATCAATTTTTGTGCTGAAATGCAGGGTAGAATATCAGCTTCCAAATCTTATTGTTGCTGCAATTACAAAAGAAAGCTTGTATAATGCATTTGAAAATGGCATTATGGCAGAGCAGGCAAGTATCAATTCCTAGTTGTCTGTTACTTAATGTTATCTTTCGAGACCTTTTAAGAAGTTGTTTCATCTTTTTCCTTATAGTAACATACTAATAGTTAATGAAATGAGCAAGCTCGGTCCTTTGCTTTTGTTTTTCATTAAAAGAGCTTGAGCTTGGTTGGTACTTCTATTTATTTGTTATTAATATTGAATTCACTTGCCTTCTGTTGATGTTGTGCCATCAAAGTGATAGATTTTTCAAGAAATCTGTGAACCATAAGTCATGCTTATAAAGTTGGAAATTTGTTATTTCTTGTTGTTTTCTCACAATTATGTTCTAATGCAATGTTAAAGATGAAGAATCATGCTTTAAGTTTGTTCAAAGTGGGCAACAATATTGGTGACTTCAGCTAATGAATTCTATAGACATTAGTGGTGTGAAAGTCTTGTTCTCTTTGAAACACCTTCAGGTATGTGAATGACTTAGATGGTATAGAAGACAATCTTTACTACTTCCATGTAAAATGTGGATATGGCTACTTGTATACCAATTTCTGCTCTGTGTATTCCACCACATATATGTATACAATTTTCACGTCTTTGTTTGGATAAGTTGTTATAGATTTTCTTTGTTCTCACAAGGTGTAGAACTGGAAGTATATAATGGAGCGGTTCTTAGGTAACTCTATCCAATAAGTTTGTTGTTACCTGCTGGGGCAAAAAGAAAGTAATATTCTGTGTTTCTTCTATCCAGAATATAATTTGCTTCTTTGAAATTTGGACCTTTGGATTTGCAGATAATTTCTTTTCTTCAGCAGAATGCACATCCTCGAGTTGCAGAGAGAGTACCCTCTGTACCAGAAAATGTCACTGATCAGGTTTTCATTTTTCTCAGTATTCAAATACATTAACAAACCTATATATTGCTGCTCCTATTTAGATTCAATATTTAGTATATGTTCTCTCTCAATCAAAATGTTGGTTATGCTATTTTTGTCAATCAGCAAATTCTTGTAGGCATATATCTTGTTTTCAAATGATAACAAGTGCCTACTGATTTACCTCTTAATCTGTTTACAATGCTCTGAAATGCAATTTCCTGTGACAGATTAGGTTATGGGAATCAGATATGAATAGGGTTGAGATGACACCAGCTCATCTTTATGATGAGTTCCCTTCTAAGGTAAAAATCGAGCTCATCTCCACTACAATTGTATTAATATATATATATATATATTTCTTTGAACTTTAGATGATCTTATGGGTTTGTTTCCTTATCTTGTAGGACGTTTTTGAGGCTGCCTGCGACTTTGCACGAGAATACAGAGGCTTGTTATGGGAAGACTCGAAAAAGATGCGACTGGTAGTGAAGGCAGAAATAATCATGCACATGCGAGAATTTCTGCGTAGTCAAAAGCAATAGATTCTATATGGAATCTGCAAGAGGGGATATTGAGTACTTGGAGAAAGCTTCACCTTTTTTCACTAGAGGATGTAAAATACTAGGAATGAATGGGAAAAAATGAAAAAGAAAAGAAATAGAAATGTAAGGCACACATTTTCAAGTTCATATGATTTTGACCAATTCGATCTAGCGAAAGTTCGTAAATCAAGGCTCATGATAAAATGCTATATGGGTCTGGATTTTTTCAGTGTTTGATTTTTGGCTGTTCAAATTGCTGATGATTATATGAAATAACAAATTATACTTCATTGCAACTAATGTTCGTCTCTTTCATTGATAAATTTTAATGGTTTTTCTTTGTGAGGGAAGCATGTGTCCTTGTGATAGATTTAGTTAAAAGAATATTGCAATGGGAGCTGAGCAACTAGTCCAAAGGTTTTGTTGTTCAATTGGAAGTTTGAGGAAATGCCATTTCAAATTTCTAGCATTTCTTGTCCCTTTTTAAGAGTTGTTGGAATCAAACCTCTAGGTTGCGTTTGTTTCATGGCTTCAAAAATGAAAGGGATTTGCGATTTATATTGGATAACATATAGTTTAGATAGTAACAAACAGATGCACGGGTTTTTAAAAAGATATATGGATTCGAGTACAATGTCATGGTTGGATGGATTTCAAACGATAAGGTGAAAATAGTCATTTTAAACCTCCTATAACAAGGATTCGAGCTTAATAAGAATGAATTAAAATATTTCCGCTTAGGCATTTATTCTAGCTCTATTAATTAACTCTCACATGTATTTACAAACTTAGAACTCAAATCCGTGGATGTCAAGCCCATTCATCCAAATGGAGCCCTAGCCTATTTTATCACTTTGTGCTCTTCTCTCCATTTTCACAGATTTTACTAAGAAACTTAGTATATTAATAAAATAGTTTAATTTCAATCAACTTGTAGGGCACCAAACTGCTATAAGAGCTTCAGTATAACATAAAAAATTAAGACTTACATCTTGCATTTTGGTGTCGTGCTCGTGTGCTTAAACTATCATACACGACACATGAAATGTCGCATTTTGGTGTCCTTCCATTCTCGCTTGCATAAATAAACTTTACACTGTTGGATGATCAAAATTAAACTCTAAATAGAAACCTTCAGACCCAATCCAAGCAAATCCTTGGCTAACATCATCTTACTTACCCTATATGATTTGTTGAAACTTGCAGACAAACAGGCAGAAGTGTTCACTTGGAAATGTCCCAACCCAATGAGCAAAAAAAACAAACAGAGGACAGTTTCTAGGAAATTTCCCACCTTTCACCCTCATCTTATCAATCATTTTTTCTTGATATTTCAAATATATTGGCTCCAAAGTTTTCATACAGCTTCTTGAAGAAACTTGGCTGCTGATTTTCTTACTACTTAAGCTATCAAACTCATGTATAAATTTCATCTTCTTCATACTTGATTAATGCACCAAGTTCATTTGTAATATTAAGAACTCAAGCTGCACCAAGTTCATTTGTAATATTCAGAACCTGTTTTGAGTGTTTATCAATGGCTTGGTTTGTTCCAACAGCGAAAACCGGGAAGAGTTGCCTGCAATTATCTCTGAAACTGGTGAACTTGGCCATAGGAGTCGTCGGGATTTCGATGATTATATACAGTGTGTGGATGATTAGAGTTTGGCAAAGGGACATGGAAGGTTCATCCTCTGATGATCCCAACTTCTCTCTTCCATGGTAATTAAGCTTTTTTTTCATTAAAGTGTTTTTGAAGTTTTCTTTCTGCTTTTAATTTTTCTCAAATGAAAAAACTTCTTCGATATAAAGCCATTTCGATGGGTCATCGAGAATTCAGAAAACAATTTAAAGCTATTCCTACAAATGGGCTGTTTTGGAAAAACTTTTTCCAAAACAGTCTGCGGAAACAGTTTGCCAAGCGAGTTTTCTGTATCATCAGTAGTTCTTTTTTTTTTTGTTTTTCGAGAACCAAAATAGGTATCGAAATCACTGCTTAGACAGTTCACTTGGTGCAAACTATGCCTCTTCTTTGATGTTAACAATGATTTGTTTTAGTTTTGATAGTCAGTGATTCAATTTACTTTGGAAAAATTGCAGGTTTATTCATGCTTTTCTTGGCCTTGGAATCATCTTGTGTGCGATAACATGCGTTGGTCATACTGCCGCAGACACTGCAAATGGATGTTGCCTTTCTTGTGTATCCTTTTTCAAGTTGAGCTTTTAGTTTTTTTTATCATTTTCCCTAATCTGATATTATTTAGTACTCGCGAAACATCACGTAACCTTACTCCTCTCACATAAACTTGTTGGGTCTTATGAAAAGGTGAGGTGTTCGGCCCAACCAATAGAGATAAGATTTATGTGAGCCCCACGTAGCCACGAGCCCCAACAGATTTATGAGAGAGGGGGAGAAAAGGCCTCGTGGTGCTCTAAAAGCAATAGTTTTTCGAGTTTTAAGGTGTCACTCCAATATGACTAGCTCTCTATAGTTTGACTAGTATTAATCAGTTCCTTTCTTTGAGACCCATCAAATTAAGTAATAGAATAAGCATGAATGTTAAGATCTGTTGCGTATATATATATATATGTATATATGTATATATGTTGATCCTTAATTTGGCGAAGTATATGGTTATAATCTTCTTGCTTCTCCTGGTGGAGACTGCATTGATAGCAGACATATTCCTAAATTCTGATTGGGAGAAGGTATGCTGTCTTACTATCCCAACATTTCTCTCTTCAGTTCTTGAACTTTTGCAGCTTCATTTCTTGACATCCACTGGCTGCATTTTGCTATATCAGGACTTGCCTAAAGATCCAACAGGAAGGTTTGATGATTTCAAGAATTTTGTGGAGTCAAATTTTGACACTTGCAAATGGATTGGCTTGTTGATTGTCTTAGCACAGGTAGCTTAAATTCACTACTTGTCTCTACTGCAATGGATATCATTCATAAAGTTACTCCAAGGAACTCCGATTTCCGAGTTTTTCTCACCAAACACAACTATGTACATCTCAGAAATGATGTATTGAGAGCAATGGATTGCACTTACATTCAGAAATGTGTTCCTAGGAGATTGGACTGGATCAAAATTTCTAATGATTTCTCATATGCAGGGATGTTCAATCCTCTTGGCGACGGTTCTAGGAACTCTCGAGAAAGATCAGGGAAGAAACTATGATAGTGATGATGATTACACTGCACCCAGGCTTCCATTTCTGAACTATCCTGTGCAGCAGCCACTTCCTTATACTGCAGCTGACTTGCCCTTTGCCTCCAAGAGTGAGACCTGGAAGGTAAGGATATTCACAATACAGTTAGATACATATATTTCTTGACATCCAGTATCCATTAATGCAACTCATGGCCTGAGCATTCCTACAACATGTCTATTTCCTTTGCAGATGAACAAGTGAACCAAATTCAGCAGTGGAAATCTCCCAAGTAAAGCTGCAGATGTAGATGCATATGATGGTGCCATTGATGTTAGAAGTGGAAAAGGTATAAGCAGTAAAATTCCTGTAGTTATCCTCTCCTTTAACTAAGTAATGATGAGAATGCATCTTTGTATAATCTTGATTATTATTTGTATAAAAAAGACTGGTTTTATTGACCACTGTTGTATATCACCACTGTAAACTGCTCGGCCTGAAAGAATATTTTAGGGCATAAAAACTAAACACACCAGTTTGAATGGGGTACTCTGGATTTCTTTAATTTTTCATCCTTTGGTATGAAATATATACAGGCATAGATATGTACATCTTATATTACCAACTAAGACCGAGGGGTAATAAACAAACTATAGAAAACATGCCCATATTACCATTCTAGGGTCATCCAATGGTAGGTTTGTAAAAAAGCATGTAAAGAAAAGCATATCCAAGCATTGTCTAATTTGAGTTGTAGATAGTATCTGAGAATCAGGAGGCAGAGATTCAATCCAAAACTAAAGCCTATATTACATTCCGTAAAAAATAGTACAAAAGGTAAGAAACATAAAGGTAGTATCTCACATTGATTCTTGAAGGATGAGGAAAAATGAAAAAGGACAATAAGAGCACCTATTCAGATTTCTTAGTGGTCTGTGTTGATAGCTTTCTTTTCATCCGGCTAAAGGGCCCAACTGTCCGATCCATAACATACATGTAAATGACCTGGCTCCAAGATTTATAAGAGTCTAAACCCTCGTAATACTCGGGTGCAATCTCCTTCACCTTGTGAAGCTTGCTCCCAGCAATCCTGGGGAAATCATGGTGCTCATTATGGTAACCTACACTCCATGTTGTAAGATTCAAGGGACCGTAGTAAGAATATGTCTCTTGGTCCTTGTTGAATACATAATGCTCTGAGATGAAATGACCGGCCATCGGGTGCATCCCACCCCCAACGAATGTGGAAAGAATCAAATAAGCAAAAGATTTCCAACCCGAAAAATAAACCATGGAAGCATCGAGGGCCAGCTGGATAATCAAATTGACAAACTCCCACATACCAGGGGGTTTTGGTTTGAGAAACAGAGGACGGAGAGCGTAGAAGAAAAGTTGGAGGACGACCCATATGGATTTTGCTACGACATTTGTCACAACATGGGCCTCAGTAAGGCTTGGAATGTCCATGTCCAATCCATCCACTCCTTGGAAGCGATGGTGCTCAAGGTGGTATTTTTGGAAGGTAACAGACATGGGCACACCAATGGGGAGGTTAGCAAAAATCCCAAGCCAGCGGTTGTAGACTGGAGTACAGAAAGCGAGATTGTGACTGAGCTCATGAATGGCTAGGAAGAGGTTGTGGTTGAGGAAAGAGCCGAAAAAGTAGGCTATCATCAATATCTTCAACCAGCCAGCATTGTGGAGAAAAGTAGCTGTCCATAGCTGAAGAAAAACAGCCACAGTAATCTGCAATACCACAATGTTGAGGACATCAACAAAAAATAATACCCAAAAGAATGAAGTTGATTGTTAAAGTTAGAGTACATAACTGGCAGAACATTTTTATGCAATATTTAGCACAAAGTGACAGAATTCTGCCAAATAAAAAAAAAAAAACTAAATATGAAGAGGATTCCAATAGAAAAAACTAAATTGACCACCAATAGCGAACACTTCAATAGAAAAAAAGTCTGAAAAGGATTCCAATAGAAGCTGATCTCTTAAAACCAGTCCAGTTGTGTGGTTTTTTCTTAGACCTGTTGGCTTTTACTTTTCCAAAAGTTGAAAAAAAGAAAGAAAAAGATCTGCTCTTTAATCGCTTCCTGCAAATGCAGCACCTTCTGGCTGTAAGTACCAAAACAGTAGTATGATTAACATACCGTGTTGTATCATAATGGAAATTACGATGATGCAAATAACTTTTTGATGTTGAAGAATTGCAAAACTTGAGACCGAGGTTTTCTGACAAGAGGGGATTAATAGAGCCTAGTTGAAGTAGGATTCACGTGAAGCCAATCATAAATTGATATAACTTAAGATTAATCATTAATAATTATGTTAAAGAACAGTGCTGTACGTCTAAGTTTTTAGGATTTTAGTGGTTCTAGTAGCAAATTTAATGCTTGTTACCATGTGGATTAGGATGAGTTTAGGCAGTTTTGCCATACATTAAGTGTTCTATGAAGCCTATATATAGGCCTTATTGGTGTAAAAGGGAAATATGCCACCAACACGGATAAAGTTCAAGAAAATAATTGGAAGAGCTCTTTCTATTTCGTCCCCACCACATTCTGTTCACTTCTATAGTTATTTTCTCTCTCCCACTGATGTTCTTATCTTGGTTCTTCTCTCTTCTTTGATCTCCCTCCCCTATTTTCTCTATGGATTCTCTGTCTGCTTCTGTCTTCCCTTTCTGTCCTTATTTGTTCATCTCTATCTCAACATATATGAAAAATGAAAAAAAGAAAAAAAATCCATGATATCTATTCACCCAACATTTGTTTGAAAAAGTTCTCATAGGGTCCAAGTTACATCAGATGATGATGGTTTCTGTTTTCCAAAGTTCAAGCATGCCAACAACATAATTTGTATTCTCTATGATTTGTAGATCTATCGAAGTTAAAGTCCAGGGAAAAAAGATCGAGTTGAAAGCCACTTCAAGAACATGATCCAATCACATACCTAAAGAGCTCAATCTATGCATCTAGGAGCTAAATTCTTCTTCCTTTTCTTCTTTTGAGAAGAACAGTTGCATGTAGGAATTAATTGTTTGAATTGGAACATATCTTTACCAAAGATTTGCAAATAGATGTAAAGAATAAAAAATCAATTCTAACTACTAAACATCAGAGATTTTTTTTCATCAAGATCCACCAAAGAAAGCAAAACCCTTTTTGGGAAACTTGAAGAAGCGTCAAATAATGCCGGCAAAAGGGAATTAATTTCCTTAAACATAATTGACATGATACAAAATCCAAATCACCCAAACATAGTTTAAACGTGAAATACAATGTAATGCATATCATTAATTCAAGAACAACAATTACCCACAAATCTATTCACCCACATTTTCGTAATAAAACAATAAATATATTGAAAAACAACAGATTTAGTCCTCGATTTACCCGCATTTCCGCCGATCTACCTGAACTCATATAGGAGATACAGCAATTCAACCCACTTATAAATGTATATATGTGCTTACATACGAGCACGAAGATATGAGTATGAATAATGCATATATATGTGTATTCATACTTTGAGAAAAGCCCAAGGATCGGGACCAAAGAGCTCTTTGATTTGAGGGTACTGAGAGAGGATCTGTCTCCTGCGAGAAGCGTGAGGCTCGTCCGTGTATGACCAGAAGAAGTCCGTCGCCATTACTCCTTCTCTCTCATCCCCTCCCATCACTCTCTCTCTCTCTCTCTCTCTACAAACCGTTTTCTCTCTCCTCTGTTTTGAGATTTTCTTCTCCTCTGTTTCCACTGAATTCAAATAATAATCACTAACAGCATTAGCGGTATATAAAATTATAAATATACATAAAATATTTATAAAAAAATGGCTAAATTTAGAGAACGACGTCGTGACATGTGAATGGACGGTCCATTTTCAGTCCCATGGTCTGCTCTCTCTCTCTCTCCGGATAAATTATTAAGCTCTTGGAGCACTGTAACCTTTCTCTCCTCTCACAAAAATCTGAGAGTCGAGTGGGAAAAAAATCCACTAAGGTAGTATTATGTTTTTTCATTAATTTTTTACTGTTTACATAGGGCACGTTTCGTACAGTTTTTTTAAAATTTTTTTTATTTGACTTTTTTAAGGCTTTTTTACTTTTTGTTTTTTTATACTTCTCTCAGATTATAAAAGTAAAAAAATTTAAAAAATTAATTTTTTTAATTTATAAGTAAAAAAAAAAGAAAAAAAAAATTAAGAAAGTGTTTGAATGCAGCTTTTTTAGCAGCTTATAACTTAAACTTAAGATTTTTTTAAACTGTATTTTGCTCTTTGCTTAAAAAAAAAATCACTTTTAATATTAAGATAAGCTTTAAAAAGCCATTATAAAAAGAAAATTTTTAAAATTAGCTTAATTTTTTGACAACTTTTTTTAAGTTTGCAATCCAAAAACTTTCTAAATTTAAATTCTACCAAACATAGTGATAGTAGTAGGTCCCATGCTGTGATTCTTAAATGTTAATGGCAAGAATAAATTTGTTCTCAAGTGGAGGAAACTATATATTGTTGTGAATTTCTCCAAAAGCACTCAATAATTTTTCGTCTCCTCTTTCAGCTGTTGCGCAGCTAGGACTTGGTTGGATTCTCAACAGATATTCTTCCCTTCGTCTGTTCACGTGATCATGCACGTGATCTAAACCTCTTACCAAGCTGGCCAAAGTAAAACTATAATCTTTGAATTTCCACACAAAACAAACATTTACAACATTTTTTAAACTTGGGAGAGAAAAGAAAAAGGTAGGGAAATTTTTTTATTTTCTTACCTTTTCTTATTTGATTCTACCTATGAGAAAACAAGAGAAAAAGTCAAGAAAAAAAAAGAAAAAAAATGTTAATCTTTTAAAGAACTTGTAAAAAAAATTTTACTAGAATAATGTGATGATGATATTTTTATAAATAAAAGTTATGATTATAAGTGTTTTATTTTTAAATAAATGACTTTCTTTAAAACACATTTTTTAATAATAAATTATGTATAAATTTTTTATTTGTATAACATTATTCAAAACAAAATCACCCTCTTCCTTCTTTTCTTTAATTTTTTTTACAAAATCAAGCAAAAAAAAAAAACACTTTTCCTTCATTTTGAAATCCTTCCCTTCCCTAAGAGCCTGCTTGCAACTTGAGAAAGGGAAAGGAGAAAGAGGAGAGAATAAATTTGAATTTTCTCTCCCTCCCTCTTAAGCTTCTACTAAACCGATGAAGGAATAAAAATATTTATTTTCCTTTAAATTTCTCAAGTTCCAAAAAGGCCGTTAACTTCTATACCCAAACCTATTGGTTAGGCCCAGTCTCACAAATAAATTATTTAGTGCACTTGAAGCAAAAACATAATACCCTAGTCTAATCGTGTGACTCTGATATATTGTGAAAGAAGTAGTAAAACGACTTGATGCTCCAAGAACAATGAACAACTTCTCCAATCATGTATGATAAAATATATATTAAAATATTCTTCAGCCCCTCCTTGTGTTCGTACTATCATTCTCCTTAATATTTAGCTGTTCCTTGCTTCCGATGTGTTGGAAAAGAGAAGCACTATGGCCATTTCCAAACAAAGTTCAAGCTATACAAGCATGTACAATTTGTGAAACCCCTTCCAGTCACTCCCCCACAACTTCAAACCCCCTGCCCACAATAACTCAGGCTGGGTTCTTCTAATCAGAAGCACTAGAAAAACAGTGCAATTTTAACCTGAACCGACCGAATGAATGTCGGTCTTTATGTAAATAAAAGGAAAGAAGGTACTCTACTCATACGGGAGGTGGCATTGGCGAAATTCAGATGGTGCCAACAGCCTACCTTAGATGAGAATCATAAGGATCAAAAAGTGTTTCAGGAACAACCAGAGGCAACTTATCTATATAAACGAATAGCCTTCTAAGATTCTCCCGGGTTAGTGTTGCCATGTCAATCACATCTCCACTGTCCACGAGTACCCAAAGATCATCCGAGTTCACTCTCTTGAGACTGTCGCGGCAAAAGGGGCATGACTGAGATCTCATACGCCTGCAATATGTTGTAACATGCATTTTAGTCTCGCGCATTGTAAAAATGACAATAAAGATTTCATAATCATGCCCAGCAAATAACAAGTTGAGAATTGGGGACAGAAATTATTCTCTGGTGCCTATCCATAGGACGTGTTCCATACTTCAATCCAATCTAAAAATGAAAACAAAATTCAGGGGAGATAGCAGTCACAAAATTAGTGAATACAAACTCACAATTCTGAAGATCGATCTTGTGATTTTAACTGTGCTTACTGCTTATACTCGAGTACTTCTCACCTACAACAAATATCTTCCAGGTCTTTTGCCCAAAACCTGAAGAATCTTCAACACAATGTCTCACTGAACAACCCCAAAAGAACTAGAATTAAGATTAAAAAAAGTTTAGTTACTGGCATTCTTTCATTCAGGTTCCAGCAGATTCAAATTCAGCATACTTTCAGGTTTCAACCGGTCATAATGTCAAATAAAGAAATATTCTGTTCTTAAACTAAAAAATTCCAAGTTTCTTAAAGTTCCTCAAACTGAGCAGCAAATACAAGGAACTAGTAGCTACCAATATAATATTGTGTTAAGGTACAGATTGTTTCCAAAAGGATTAAGCTTATTTTACAAAATTAATTCATCTCACACAATAAATAAAGTGCTACAGAAAGGAAAGACTATAAGTAGAAGCAGCATAGACGCAGGATCATTAGTGGAGAGAAAGCTACATACCAGTTTTCAACTGTAAAACTACGAGCTCTTTTCCTTCTTCCAACCATGCATTGCATTACCCAGTCTGCGAATATTTGATTTCCACAGATCAAGGGTGCCACAGTTGAAATTATTTTGCTGCTCTACCTCCTCCCTATCCTAACACACCTATCCTGTGACTTCATTCCACTCAAGAAAAACTCATCGGTCTACTCCTGCTCTTCGCCACAACACCACCTCATTGGTCTTTCTTTTCTTTCTTATGTTTCTTTTTTTAGAAAAAGAAAATTCTTCATTTTTCTCTTACCTAGTATTCATGGTCAATATATCCCAACACATACTATACGGTATAAACTTGTCAAATGCCTTTTTTTTACATGCAATTTGAACCCTGATGTCCCCAAGATACCACAAGGGCAAAACTATTTAAATACTTACACAAAAAATCACCTTTATGGGCCATCACTACTTTGTAACTTTTACCAATCTTTTAGTCCTGACTCCAAACAAATCAACTACTTCAAAAATCAGGCAAGTTAAATCACCAATTGCATTAGTTCTGCCCCTCTACTGCACCCCCTTTTTGCCTTTCCTAGTTACTACATGCATCTAATATGCAACAGCAAACACTATTACACAAAACAAGACTCAGAAATGGTTTATGTGAAAAAGAATGAGTCAACTGCCAGTTTTAAGTAGGGAACACGCAAAACAAAAATCATATGATGAATGAAGATTTCATATAATTATCAGTCATTCAATTTGGTTGCAGAACAAGTAAATTTGTCAAGACATCACAACAACAAATCTCTCACCAAATCAAACATGTATTCTATTCTTTTGATGACTAGAAAGCAGCAGAGCATTATATGCACGGCCTTCGCCACATTGCATATTTCTTCTTTGCATTTAGTTATTTTCCACCATTTTACAGTCACTTTCTTTCTTTAGGGGGAAAAAAAAAAGCAGAAAAGAAAGAAAGACAAAGGAGGTCTTGATCAATTGTTAAGACAGTGTTATGGAAACGGACATGCAAAGAAGGTATAAGCAGAAGAGAGTGAGTTGATTGGAAAATGGTTTTTTCTTATTTTTTATGAGTGATTATAAAATAGAATTTTTGTTTTTGTTTCTTTGCTAAAAAGAAGAGTTGAACTTAGAGACCTATCTGGAAAGAAATATTGGACCAGCATTTGCATAAAACTGCTGGGCCACTTTCAAATTCCAAAGGTTCAAGGACAGTACTGAGAAAGAGATAGAGAGTACCACTCGCGGTAGCATTTCAAGCACATGGCGTGGTTGCAGTTGGGCAACACAATCTTACTATTCATCTCCATGCAAATTCCACATTCTTCTTCTCTTTCAATGTCTATATCTGAATACTGCTTGAGTTCTTCATCATCTCTTCTTCTATACCTTTCCATGCATACTGCCTTTTGCCTTTTGTCTTCTGTATCAGTAACACCACTTTGAAGTTGCAGTAAGGAGGGATAAATAACCGCTGGCCCAGAAAATCCAGATATAAGCATGGAGACAGAGACCAGAGGCCACAGATGTTTAATAATTGTGGCTCCAAATTAACACATAATGCAGAAACTTACCGTAGAATTCTCTTATACTTGCTTTTCTTTCATGGGTAGACATGGTCGTGGTGCCATCGACATAAACCTAAAGCATGAGGGTAGAGTCAGCCATGTGCATAGTTTGACAAAAAAATTTGAAAACAGACAAGCCCATAAGTACAATACTCAACCTTGTAAATTAGGATTCTCAACAGTCCAAGGGCACCAGCAAGGTTACAGTCTGTCCACTGTACAAGGAAAAGGAACAGGTGTGCAGCCGGACTGTAGGACATTCTCATTTGAAGACAGGCACCATCATACTCTCTGGGAAAATCAGACGCCCTGCACCTCACATTCAAAAAAAAGAATTTGGTTAGAAATATGGAAATGTAACATAGAATCAGCTTAGCAAGTCCATTGTGAATCAAAGAAATAAAGAACACAAATAGGGACATATGGAGACTTGAGACCCTAGCATTATGCAGAAAAGCCACGATTATTAAACGTAACAATGCATTGGCTTACAAAGTAGATTGTAGGGGTTATCTTTCAGTCATTTGTCTCTTAATAGCCATATTGTTACTTAGTTAAATGCCCCTGCCTCCTCCCTCTCGGGCACCTTTCCCCTTGCTGTACCATCCAAAAATATGTGCTAAGGGGAAAAAGTACTTCAAAGCCAAAAACACTTCTTTTATGCTTGCATGTTCAGTCTTCACTGACTAAAGCCAACTTTCCAACTGAAACTACGTGGCTGTTGAACAGCTTTATATTCATTGTTGGGCCTCTTACCTAAAACCTTAGCTTTTGGAATAAGTACTAATCTAACATGGTATCAGCGCTAAGGTTGAGGGAGGCCTCCCGTTGGCATTTGTGTTCCGATTGCATTTTGTTTCCCTCTATCTTTGTATGTTGCATTGTGCAAAGCAAGGTTGCACATGAAGAAAATGTGTTGGAGAACTTGATATGCATTGCATTGTTGGGTCTCTCACCTACCAGCTTAAGCTTTTGAAATAAGTGATGATCTAACAGTGGCCAAGGGAAATGTTGCTGACTGCTAAGCCACAACTATATAGTATACAACAACTACGCCACAACTATATAATCGTCACCTTATACAACAACTACGCCAGGACTATATAATCACCACCTTATACAAGTCACTGAAAAAAATTCAACCTTTTTGGGACTGCATTGGCCATGTGAACTCGAATGAAATAAAATCTATCACGAGCAATGATTTGCATTAAGAATAACCCAAAAAACATGCCTCCATGTACCTTAAGGACATTATAATGGGGATTTCAAGTGAAACATTCACACTTTAACCCATTGAGGCAAGGAGATAGAAGAATCACGGCCATCAACTGATAAACAAGAACAATTAATTGATATTTTGGCAATAAATTGAAATTAAAATAAAATCTCAATAGATACAATGAGTAAATTAATATTAAACTAACAATTTTCGCTTAAGCCATGACAGTCCGAGAAAATCCCAAAAATTGAACGTCATAACAGAGTCTTAGAGCAGAAACAAAACCCTCAAAACCTAGAAACCTGAAGCTAAATAAAATTACAGAATTCGCACGGATAACTAAGAGTAAATTACCTCAAAACCCGCGCATTTTAGTCGCATCATACAAATCAGATGTTTCCCCAAATTTCAAAACTTCAAAGTGGAAACAGAGAGTTTCATAGCAGATATAAAACCCTAAGAAACCCAGACACTTGAAGGTAAATGAAATTATTCAAATTACAAAATTCAGGACTGCAACAAAAAATTCAAGCACAATTGCAGAAATATCAAATTTCTACACAACACCCACAAATCAAAATCTACAAAGACAGACATTAGTATATATATGTGTGTGTGTGTGTAGAGAGAGAGAGAGAGACAGAGAGAGAGAGAGAGTTTTACTAACAGGGTATTGGCGTGCTGAATATCGGCTTCAAGAACTTTGAGAGAATCCTTGAAGGACTTTCGCATGGACCCTACGTACATCCCTCCTCCAGTCCTCCTTCCCCACACACTCAACCAACCAAAACCAACAAATTTTCCTCAGAAACAAACACACAGCATCGATCAATCTCTCTCTCTCTCTTGCTCACCCCAAAACGCAATAAATTTTCATCTAAACTGCGCAAAACCCTCTCTCTCTGTAGACTTTACTTTCTCTCTCTAGAGTTTTTTCTGGATTCTGCATTCTTCTTTCCTAGTTAACTTCTTCACGGGCTTCAAAAGAAATATTAAAGTATTATAAAATCAGAAAGCGTCAAATGCGAGCTCTGTTTATAAAATCAGAAAGCGTCAAATGCGGGCTCTGTCTCTTCTCTCTCTCTCTCTCTGTCTCTCACTTATCCACTCCTGCTTTTTGTCTGTCGCTGTTTCCTCTGTAATTCAGTAGCTTCGCCTACACGCACCGTTGATCACTACATGGCATCTGGCTCCACTCTTGGCCTTACTCTTCCACTATATTTGCCAAAATACCCCTTTCTCTTTCTCAATTTCTACCTTTCCTTTTTCTCGTTGCAAATATATTATGAATAATTGCGTGCATTGGTAAAAACTAATATCAATTTAAAATGGGCTCATGACCATAGTGCAATAGAAAGGGCAAAAAAACAGAAAAAAAAAAAAAAAACTCTATCCTGTCATTATTAATCAGATTGGAGTTTCCAATTAATGCATATTCTTCTTCAAATAGGACAATTTGAAAAAGAAAAAAGTTTTCGTTTATCAATCAAAACTTAACTTCAAGGTTGACCGAAGCAAACAAGGTACCAAATATGTGATTTTCTTATTATTATTATTATTATTATTATTATTATTATTATTATTATTATTATTTACATCGGATTGGAGTACCAAAATCAAGGTCAAGGAAAGTCGAATTTATGATCTCTTGTCTTGAGTGGAGGCACAATTACTATCGGGCTAACCTCACTCCTCAAATATAAAGAGAGGTGCCCGCTAAAGCAAGGTATAAACAAGATTAAATATATGCAGTCTAAAGTCGAATTTATGATCTCTTGTCTTGAGTGGAGGCACAATTACTATCGGGCTAACCTCACTCCTCAAATATAAAGAGAGGTGCCCGCTAAAGCAAGGTATAAACAAGATTAAATATATGCAGTCTAAAGTCGAATTTATGATCTCTTGTCTTGAGTGGAGGCACAATTACTATCGGGCTAACCTCACTCCTCAAATATAAAGAGAGGTGCCCGCTAAAGCGAGGTATAAAAAAGATTAAATATATGCAGTCTAAAGAAAGATTAAATATATGCAGCCTAACCTTGTATACAGAGATTGTTTTTGTATTTTGAAAATATGACACTAGGTCACAATGAACATCACATATTCACTTATATATGTGTATATAAGGTTTTTTTTTACCAAATTACGGTAAAAATTGAAACTTATTCCCAAAACAATCAGTTTCGAAAAGTTATTCCTAAACTAATGTAAAACTCACTTTTGAAGTGCATTTTTGTGAGGAAATGCAAGTATGAATTGCGTTTTACTTTGCCGTCTGACAAAAATTGAAAAATGATGTTTTGGACTGCGTTTTATTTTTAAATAAATTTCGTTAATATGATGTGTTTGAGTACAATAGAAATGTAATAATTTGTGTTGTTATTAATTTAAAAATACAAAATTTATTTAAAAATAAAGCGCAGTCTAAAATAACGTTTTTTAGTTCTTGTCAAGCGACAAAGTAAAACATACATTTCTCCACAAAAATGCACTTCAAAAGTGAGTTTTACATTAGTTTGGAAATAACTTTTCAAAATTAATTATTTTAGAAATAAGTTTCAATTTTTACTGTAATTTGGTAAAAAAAAAAAACCGTATGTGAAAGGATTTTCTTATCTAAGTTGTCAATCATCCTTCTTTTGATCTTTTCATATTCGTGTTGCTAAAGAAGAATCATGTACATTTGGAAATTACACCCACGCATAAAAAATGGGTGGCCTTACCATCCTTGAAAAGGCTTTGAAAAGGGAGGTTCGGCTTCCTTTCCTATTTCATAGGCACAACCTATTATGACACTGATGGAATATGCAGATATTAGGGCTTGGGGCCTTGGGCCCTCTTGCCTTGAACCTCACTACTCAACCTAAACCATCTCAACTGAGAAAGTGGGGTTAGAGTTTGGTGGAGATGATCTAGCTTCATTCATGGTTAAGGTAAAAAGTTATTTTGAAGTGTAACTTCACCAAACATCTATAAGCTCGTACTCTATTTAGATCTAAAGTTGAAATTGCTTTGAAGGGTTGGAAAAGATTTCCGTGAAGATCTAATAGTCAAATCCATTAAAAAAAGATCTAAATCATTAGTGATTTCTACTATTCGACCAAATTTGACTAATTGCCTTTGATCATTGCATGTAATCTCATTTTGATGTATTTTGATTTGAATTTTCAATAGAATTCTCTAATGTTCTAAATATGAGTAACGCTGGTGTCACCTGGTGGAGAGGTGATATACATTTTTTTTTTATATTCTCAATCACTAAGAAATAGTTATGTTATGAGAAACACATCAAATTGTATACCCATCTTCTTGATAAAGTTCAACAATCACAACCCTATATAACTCCATAATCACACATAAACTGCAATGTAAATCTACTACTAAAAATAATCAAAATCAAGAACTCAATAACTAAATAGATATTGGGAAAAACCACCCATCTGTTAACAGACCATGAAAAGGGAACAATGTTTTTGTTGATGGCCGAGTGTCCGGGGCTGGGTCAGTTTGTGCACAACATGACTAATTTGGGGTCTGTATAGTCCTTAACTTGCACTAAACAGTGTTCAAGAATAATCCCAGGTGTAGGATGGTGAAACAGTATAATCCGGTGAGTCTGGGGTCGAGTCCATAGGGAAATTGAAAAGTCGATGAAAAGACTAACACTCACCTCTCAGAAATTGCAAAACTGTTGAATTACTTCTAAAAGAAAACCAACAATTGATTGCTTTTGAAGAGTTTGATTTAACTAAACTAAACTATTGAAAACGATTTTTTAATTGAATAAAAGAAAATCTTGAAGCTAATTGTTCCAATAAATTGTTTTACTCGGAATTCCAATGGAGATTTTTGATAATTCAAATCAAAGACTCGACTACGCCACGAGTCTTTGATTCGAAAGATTTAATAATAAAAACATGAACTTTTTAATAACCAAGCCTAGATTTGTAATCAAATTAGAGTCATAGATTCATACCATCGATTTTTACAATATCTATACCAAATTAGGGTTTGTGCATAAATACTACTAAATTTAGTAAAAAAATTTAAGTTTTCATAAATCTCTAGAATTTGATTACCAAGAATTAAGAAGAAGAAGATAAAAACATTGAAACCCTAATTACCTCTGTTATTCTTCCCAAATCTTCAATCGATCTTCACAATTAATCTTAAGATGAAATTTAGCTACTCAACGCCATTATAGATACACAAATATATATATATATATATATAGAAATTGTATTAAAACTATGGAATTCAATGACAAAGTATTAAAAGCTATAGAAAACTATGAAGAAGCTACTCTATATCTCTTCAAAGCTCTCAACTAAGACCTAAAAATCGTAAAACTAACAACAACCCTAAAATAAGCTTCAATCCCGGCTTTTATAAAAGTGAAAACTGCAGATTCCCGTGCCATATTTGAACAATTGGACAACCTCTTCGAACACCTATTCGAACATGCGTCTAACGCTCTTCTAATGCCTTGTTCAAGCCTCTTAATTTTCTAACGCTCTTCGAACCTGATTTAAATGGGCTTTCCTACTCTCAGAAGTTTCTAATGCCTGCAGACTAGTTCGAATGCCCTATTGTTCCATTCGAATGCCTTTTCATCAAGTTCGAATGCCTTTATGTACCTTTCAAATGCTTTTGCTCTTTTTGGTCTGAATTTGTCTTTCTTCATCCAGAATTCCTGTTTACATAAAACAGACTAAGTTAGAAACAAAGTAGGACTAAAACTATATAAATACTTCTATTCTAAGTCTAACAAGGAATTAGTTAAGGCACAATGATACTTTAGAGTATAATCACATCCCTCAGTTAGCTTTTTGCTAGTTCCTAGTAAAATACTAAAAACTTAAAAGATAATCTCCTTTTTCGTAGAAGTCACGAGTGTCTTTAGCCTATACACCAAGTCTTTAAACCCTTATATTATCCCTAGTGGACTAGTGGTGTCTCGTAAGGGTTTTGGTTGATGGTACCCATAAACATTAGTTCTTGTCTTGCAATCAATGATAATGAGAGTAATTAAATATACAATAACTTTCTCAAAATAATTCTTAATTTATCCAATATCCCAAATTATACAAGGTTAAGACATAAAACATATAAGAAATACTCACATACGAATGTACTATCAATGCAATATAACTCGAATGTCTCGTACTCATACAATCATATCTTTTATGCTTCGATCCAAATCTCACAAGTCTTACACTCGCAAAAAAATGAACACATAGGTCTCTCAATGGAAAGCTCATTATAAGAGTGAATGTACTTAAAATGCAATAAGAGCAATCCAATAACAAAAACTAAAAAGATGTAAATGTATGCGACTTGGCATAACTTTATGAAAGAATATCTATAGTTCAAGTGCTAATCAAAGAATTGACATAGAGATTTATACTCCAAAGAATTCTCATCTCATGTATACTTTCAGATTAACCAAGGTCTTTGATGAAGAAGAAAGGGTATGGAGGGAGAAAAGGTAAAAGACTCAAACACACACTCAAGGTATGTGATAATCAATAAGTACATACTTCCACTTTCTAATTCCACATAATAATAATTTTTTTTTCTTTTCTTTTTCACTTTGCTATTGCATTTCAACAATATATTTTCTTTTTTTTTTTCCTGTTCTTTTTTCTTCTCTTTTTTTTACATTGCAAAAATATCATCTCTTTCTTTTCAAGCTCTCATTAGCAAGAATGATCAAACCTCTATCATAGGATGTATTACAACAATGATTCTACTTTTCCAATAATCATATACATAAAGTCCAAGAGAAATAATTTGGAAAAGTTATGGCTCAAAGAAAAATAGAATGGCCTAAAAATATATCTGAAGTATACTAAGTTTGAAATTCGAGAGAGTATAAGTGTCAATATTTTTAATCAATATCCCAACATATGAATCAAAACCAAGTACAATGAAGCTATTAAAAGAATGAAAGATGAATAAATTATCATTGAGTAATTGTAAATCTACTTCGAAAAGTGAAAAGTTAGCTCTAAAGCTCACACGGTAAAATCTATACTCTTAAAGGATATAAATGCACAAAGTATCTGTTGGTCCAATAGGCAACCGAAGAGGGGGGGTGAATTGGGTTTTTCCAATATTAATGCAAGTTAAGATTAATTAAAATTAATCTAAACAATATAGCAGTGGTTAATCTATGTGCAAAGCAATATTATCAATAGAAGTAAAGAAAACAGAGCAATAGAAGAGAGACACAAATTTACCGAGGTTCAACCACTAATCGTGGTCTACGTCCTCATCCCAAGACCTTCTTGAAATCTTCTTCCACTATGTAATCACCTATTACAAGATGGGCTGTTGATTAACAAAGTGCTCAGCTCACTCTACAAGAACTCCTTACCGAGCTCTTCACTTCCTCAGTGTTCCTAAGTGGTTTTGTCCAAGCTCCACTCAAACTTTACAAGAGTTTTGCTTTACACAAGAGAACTCTCAAACTCTCAGTTACAAGTGTATAAGAGTATACAACTCACAAACAAACTCTCTAACCAGAGTAGATTTACAATCAAAGCTCACAAGAACAAAACAGGAAGAATATTCAGGAATATCAAGTAGATCAGTGATTCTTGTCTCTTATTGTTTCTTCCTCTTGATTCTTGTGTATAAATGCAGATGGAGGCTAGTATATATACCTTGCATTCATTCTATCTGTTGGAGGTGGTTGGGTATCATTAATGTGCGTCCAGTCAGTTATAACATTAAGAAAAATAGTCGTTATAACAGAGGGAGTCGGCTCCACTTTTCGTGGTGTCGACACTTCCTGCTTCTGCATTTACCAGACGATGTTCACTGAGTTCATGAGTCTCCTCTTCATGTTGATGAGGCGACTCCTTGTTCATCTGTTTTCTTTATATTAGGCTTCTGCTGTCATGAGGCGACACTTCTGCTTCAGGTGTCTACTCATTGATCATTTAAACTTCAAGCATTTTGCTTCTGCTACCAGGAGGCAACACTTCATCTTTAGGTGTCCGCTCATTGATCATCTTATCTTCAAGCCTTGGCGTCTGTCTTCATGAGGCGATATTTCATTACAATGTGTCCGCTCATTTTCTATTGATCAAGCTTATCAAAACACTGGTATAAGAACTTCAAGGAGTATGTCTTTGGGGTATGATGATCGATCAAATCTTCCTAACTCATCAGAGTTAATGTCTATTCAATTTTGGATTGAATCAATCATTGGATGTTGATCTTCTTCTTGAATCTCAAACAGTCAAATTTTCATTTGATCAAAGCTGAACTTTTCTTCTTCATTTGCAAAGCTCCTTCTATCATTGTAGGATATCTTCTTCAATGCCAATCTACCTTAATTGTGTGAAGCTTCACAATGCTTCAATTCTGATTTCTTTTCTTTGATAGCAATTCTTCATTCTCCATTAAACTCACTTTGCTGAGACCATTGCAAACTAGATGAAATCTGTTCACACATCTAATCTTCATTGATCCTTTACATTGTAGAAGAATACTTTACTTGGATTCCATGTAGAGATCAGATATTCATTGTGAGCCATCTTCTCAGCAACTTTAACCACATTGTCTTGAATTGGTCTTAACATACCAAATGAAATCTTCTCTTGAGCATTTTCCAAATTCTTCAACAAACAATATATCTTCAACTGAGCATTGCACCTCTTCAACTGATCTTTGCAAATTCTGATGAGATCTTCTTTAGGCATTTACAACATCTCCATTCTTCATCTTTAACTGAACATTGCACCTCCTCAACTGATGAAGTCTTCAATCTATCTTGCAAATCTATCTTCATTGAAACTATGCACACTTGAAAGAAGCTTTAATTGAACACCTTCAATCTCTTCGAATGTAAGACATTTGCTTGAAGTAGAGATAGACAACTTTTTCCAGTTAGGTTCATTTCATAGCCCTTTGAATTCATTGTTTGCTTCTTGAACTTGTTGTGCATTCTCTTTGACATGCATTAGACTTAAGATTCAGCTTTAAGTCTTAGTTATGAGCTTTGTTAATCTGCACACTAAGTAGATTCATTAGTAACATAACACAAGGTTTAGTTATCATTAAAATCAACATGGGAATTAACCTTGAGTCAACAAGGATCAACATTGACTCAACAGTATCAACATAAGATGTTATATAGCATAATAGTACATAATGATATAATCTTCTTTTTATAATTCTTTTATGACAAAATCTTGTAATGCATCATGATAAGAAGGTAAATCAATAATTAAGCTCAAGTTTGGTCCAATGCATGACTCTAAATATCCTCAAATCTAAGATTGCATTAACATAAATATTGTTATGGTTCTCACAAAATCCTCCCCAATACATCCATCCTTACAATAGATAATGAATGAAAATATGAAAAAATGTGCTAAAGATACAAATCGTGATACCCAAACCATATGATACTCAAACCTGTATAAAAAAACTCAAGTGGTTGGAAGATAGTCAATGTAAAACACACCTGAAATTGATCTATAAAACATGACAAAGTTTAAAGTATAGAAAACAAAAACAAGATAACATACACATATGAGAGATAAGCACAAAAGATATATCCACCAATGATTAATAGAGTTTTAGATATATAAGATGAAATAAACATGCAAAATGACATGATATCTAAAATCTAATCATCGAAATCCTCTCCGGTATCCGGTAATGGCTGTTGTTGACGATGGATGAAAGTCATCATCTCATCAAGCATCGTCGTCTAGGGAGTCTGTCGACCCTCAATCATTGCCAAATGATTGGTATGTGCCTCCTAAGCCTCTGTTCTCTACTGCATCTAATGCTCAAGTCATACAATGGCCTATCCCAGTTAAACAAGTGCCTGACTCTGTTGTGCTAGTGTCTCACCATGCTAAGTAAGTGTCTAAGACTGCTGCTCCAGTCTATCTAATATCAACTGCTAAAGAGGTGCCTGCTGAGCAAGTGGCTGATATACAGGTGCCTCAGAATGTTGTGCAGGCAGTTGCTACTGCTGAGCAAGTGGCTGCTCCTCTTTCAAATGACCTTTAGACCGCCGTATAATAGATTTATTTATTGGCTGCTGTGGAGTGACGCAGACCATGTCTGGGAGGGCTACCACTCCAAACAACTCTATGAGTAGAGTCAGAAGACATCTAACAGGGATGCTCTCTTGCTATGTAAAATGCCTATAGTCGGTGTGTAAGGACATGAACATATAACAAGGCAAATCTATGGCCATACCTATACCTATGGCCTATAATAGTTGAGCCCTCAGACGGCTCACATCAGTGGTACGGGTGGTGGGACATATCAAATGACAGGTAAACATGAACAAAGGTCTCTAACGATGAGTAAGTAGCCTCTTCAGCAATTGCCGACGTTGAAGCCACTCTATCTCTAAAAGACAAACCTCTGTTGATACATAATCAAACTCAGGTGCCTCCTCAGATAAAAAGCCAAACTGAGCATCTAGGACTTGGCGAAGATAAAAGAACTCTGCAATAATGTCTGAAGTGACTATAACTCTACGACCCCTCACCTAAAACTCTATCACCTCGTGTCCTAGAGTAGACACTACTCTCTGAATGTTCGCCATGAACTCGTCGATCAGTGTAAAAGCACAAGTACCCTTATACTTAGCCACCTGAGTCCATTGCCTAGTGGCAAACTCTTCATGTCATCTATAAATGCCCCCACTAAAGTCATGAAGAGCGAATCGTCTTTCTAGTGTAAAGCCCCTCACACTCCATGTCTCTTTGAATGCATCAAACATATCCTTACTCACAAATCTCTCTATGTCATAAGCCGGGGGTGGGTCAATCTGTCCCTGGTGAGCTCTACCACCTTGGCCGTCTCTACTTCCTCTACCATCTCTGCCAGCTCTAATAGTTCAGACAACCATAATAATATAAATAAAGAAATACTCTAACTACTCCCCTATTTCCTAAGAAAGATAAGAATAAAATGCAAAGAAAATCACAAGAGGAGTACCTAGGATGGCGAGAAAGGATGAGGATTTAGTTTGGAATTGTGGTTGGTCACTGGCAAGGCCACGCTATCTTAAAAGGCTTAGAAATCTCTCAAAAAGTTGCCACTCAACTTGTTCGAATGAGTTTAAAATGAGATGTAACGCCCTATATATAAATATTTAAAGGCCATTTGAACGCCATTAAAGACGTTCAAACAGCTTCCTAATTGTCAAACACATATCTAAACATCCGTTAGATGGCCGTTCAAATAGGTTTGACCATTTGAACGTGCATCTGATGGCTTTCAATGCTCATGCTGACGTCATCTATTCAAATGGCTGAATAGCTTATTCGGACAGTTTTGCCTTTTTTTTTTAAAAAAAAACTAAGAAAAATAAAAAAAAATAATCTATTTATCCTTATCCCCTCTCCTCTACTAAAGTTATGCAATGTCCTCAATACATGAAAATAAAGCAAAAGAAGCACAAAATAAGGGGAAGGAGGAACAAAAAATGGGATGTCAAAGGACACCCCCCCAACTACGGAGAAACTAAAACCTTAAAAAGATAACAAATAACCTAAAACTAACCTTAAGCTACTCTACTATGTACACTACACAGATTGCACTCTTACTTCAAAGATGGTGGATCCCTAAGATCCACACTCTCAATCTCACCCACCTTAATCTCAAAGTAGAACTTCAGTCTCTACCCATTAACCTTAAATACTGTTCCATTAGTGGGATTTTCAATCGTAACCGCCCCATGCGGTGACACTTCCCTTGTAATATAAGGTCCCAACCATCGACTTTGAAGCTTACCCGGAAACAAGTGTAACCGAGAATTATAGAGTAAGACCTTTTGACCAACCACAAAAATTTTCGAAGAATATGTTGGTCATGCATGGATTTCATCTTAGCCTTAGAGATCTTCGCGTTCTCATATGCGTAATTAAGGAGCTCATCCAACTCATGTTGGCCCGTCTCATCGATATTCTCATTAAATTGGCGAATGGCCCAATAGGCCTTGTGTTATATCTCGACCAAAAGGTGACACGCTTTTTCGTACATAAGTCAATAGGGAGATGCACCTAAAATAGTTTTATAAGTAGTTCTATATGCCCATAACGCATTGACTAACCTCAAGGACCAATCCTTTTGGTTAGAGTTAACAGTCTTTTCTAGGACCTGCTTTATCTCCTTATTTGCTAACTCAACTTGGCCTTGAATTTGGGGATGATAAGGTATACCAACCTTGTGCACCACCCCATACTTCTTCATTAAGACTTCCACAAGTCGATTACAGAAGTGGGTATCGCCATCACTAACGATGGCACGCAGCATACCAAAATAAGAGAAAATATGCTCTTTTAAGAACTTGATCACCATTACCCGTTTAGACACGTAGTCTATGGCCACTAAACTGTAAAGGTATCCAAACGAACTAGGGAAAGGATCCACGAAATCAATACCCCAACAATAAAATATTTTCAATATAATAATAGGGTTTAAAGGCATCATGTGCCTCCTTGAAAGTCTCCCTAAAAGTTGACACCTATCACAGGATGTGCAAAAGATATGAACGTCTTTAGACATGGTGGGCCAATAAAAACAGCATCGTAAAATCTTTGCTACAGTTTTCTTTGACAAAAAAAGACCACCACACTTGTGAGTGACAAAACTCCATAACACTCTTAAATTCATTGTTGGGAATACACCAACGAATCACCTAATCAAAGCAATACTTTAAACAAATAAGGATCATCCCATGAATATCACCTCATATTCCTAAAGCATTTTTTTCGATCTAAGTGCGACTAATGTGAGGAAATCTTACCAGTAGCCAAAAAGTTGGCTAAGTCCATATACCAAGGAATGGTTTCCTGTGAAAGTGCTTGGGCTTGAAAAAGATGTTCATCTAAAAAATGTTCATTAATAGGAAATGAGTTGTGGGCTTCCCCATTAGTAGGGAGCATCAAAAGGTGATTAGTTACTACATTCTCTACTCCCTTCTTATCTCTAATCTCAATATGGAACTCTTGAAGTAAGAGAATCTATAGGATGAGGCATGGCTTTGCATCGGCTTTACTGAGTAACTACTTTAGTGTGGAGTGATCGGTGTATGTAATAACTAAAGATTCGACTAAGTATGACCTAAACTTGTTAAATGTAAAGACCATAACTAAGAGCTCTTTTTCAACTGTGATATAATTCATTTGGGCTTCATTAAGGGTTTTGCTTGCAGAATATATGACATGGGTTTTTTATTTACCCTTTGTCTTAAAACCGCCCCCATCACATAATCACTAGCATCACACATCAACTTGAAATATAAAGACTAATCGGGTGATTGAATAATCAGTATGCTGGTTAGTAGCCCTTTAAGCTTTTTAAAAGCTTTTTGGCAAGAAGATGTCCACTCGAAAAGAACATGTTGCAACAATAGATGGCACAAAGGTCGAGATATGGCACTAAACCCTTGAATGGATCATCAGTAGAAACCGGTTTGCCCAAGAAAAGACCTAATGTCTTTAACTGTTTTAGGAGTAAGTAGTTTTTGGATCAACTCAACTTTAGCCTTGCTTACCTCTATCTCCTTGTTGGGCACTATATGTCTAAGAACTATACCTTGTGTCACCATGAATTGAAACTTTTTCCAATTGAGCACTAAATTGTTCTTCTTATATCTCTCCAACACCTTCTTAAGGTGTTCTAAGCATGACTCATAGGTATCTCCATAAACAAAGAAATCATCCATAAAGATCTCTAGAAATCTCTCGACCATGTCACAAAATATACTCATCATGCACCTTTGAAAGGTGGTCGGCTGGTGCATTACACAAGCTAAAAGGCATTCATTTATATGTGTAAGTGCCAAAGGGACATGTGGAGGTCGTCTTATCTTGGTCTTCTAGGATAATCTTTATCTAATTATAACCGGAGTACCCATCTAAGAAACAATAGGAAGCTCGACCTGTCACTCGCTCAAGGACTTAATCCAAGAATAGGAGTGGGAAGTTATCTTTTTGAGTCATAGAATTCAACTTACGATAATCTATACACATCCGCCACCTGGTTTGAATCTTAGTGGGGACTAACTCGTTTTGTAGATTCTTAACTACTGTAATGTCAACCTTTTCAGGAAACACTTGGGTTAGACTTACCCATTTAGAATCGGAGACAAGGAATATGATACCCGCATCAAGAAGCTTCAGTACTTCTCCCCTTACCAACTTTTTCATGTTTGGGTTTATGCGTCTTTGCATTATTAGCACATGCCTAAACTCTTCCTCGAGATATATACGATGAGTACATACAAGAGAATTAATGCTATGTAAATTCGCTATTGTTCAACCAATGGCTTTTGTATACTTCTGTCGGACTTTCACTGAAGTTACCTCTTAGGCTTCAGACAGGCTAGAGGATATGACAACCGGGTAAGATACTTCAACGTGGATGGTAAAGGTTTTTTTTCCCAGTAAGGGTGGTTTCTGTTCAGAAGTGACCAGTTTTATAGCACTTAGAGTTAAGAGCTCGAAAGACGGGTTCCATCGACCCACTTGCATGTTAGTCTTAGTGCCTACCCCTCCTATTGTTACGTCTCTAGACTCGACACAGTTACTCTCTAACTGGTCATGTGGCTCACTCAACATAAGAGCCCTGTTAATAGGATCCACAAAAAACTCACTCTCAAAATGCTCTTGGATAATAGACTCTATGAATTCTATTTCCCTTATGTCCTCATATTCTTTCATTTGCTTTCCCACCGTGAATATGTTCATCTTAAAAGTCATATTCCCTAATGACAGTTTTAACAACTCGTTCCTCCAATGAATTATAGCATTAGAAGTTACTAGGAATGATCGCCCTAGGATAACGAGAATTTGGTTTTGAGTATTATTACTCTCTACTGGATGGGTATTTAACACAATGAAGTCCACCAGATAGTAGAAATTATCTACTTGAATGATACATCCTCAATAATGTCTCTGGGGACCTTAATAGATCATTCAGCTAGTTGTAAGGTTATTCTAGTAAGGTTGAACTCTCCTAATCCTAGTTGTTTGTAAACTAAATGGGGTAGTAAATTAACTCTTGAACTTAGGTCAATAAAAGTGCGATCTATTTTGTGTCCTTGATAGTGCATGAAATAGTAAGACACCTAAGGTCCTTATATTTCGGTGCCATCTTATATTACAAGAAAGCACTTTGACTTTCATTCATTAGAGCCATTTCCTTGACATGCAACCTCCTCTTTATAGTACACAAGTTCTTCAAGAACTTGGCATATGATGGTATTTGTTTAATGGCATTTAAGATGGGGATATTGACTTTCTCCTATTCAAATATCTTATAAATTTTAGAGTTTAGAAGTTCATTCTTAGGCTTGGTCAATCTATGGGGAAACGGGGCATGTTTAATGACATCAATGCCCTTATCTGTAGATGCCCCCTTAGTAGGGGTGTTCATGGGTCTGGTTGGATTGGATTGGGGAGTCACCTGCCACCTGACTCGGCTAGATCGGGTTAAAGAATTTTGGAACCATATTTGACCTATAAGGTAATTGGGTTGGGTGAAAAAATAAAGTTTTAGTGTAAAAATGTCGGGTTCGGTCGAGTTAGTGGGGATGGATTGGAGTATTAAAGGCCTACCACTCAAACTGAATATAACCGGGTTTGTCGAAATCCACCCGTCATCCACCCAAAACTAATGGGTGAAACTGCAAAATCGGGTTGGTTGGGTTGGTCGAGTTGGGTAGTTTTTTGAATTGCCCTACCCCTTAGGCTCTACGAGTGGTTCAATTGTGTTCTCATTCTTTCTTGATTTTGGTGCACCCATTTCACTCTCATCTTTCTCTTAGTCTTTCCCCAACTCCACACCCTTATCACTATCCCTTGGGAGTTTCTTCCTAAGAGGGATGGTTTTATCTATGATTTTTTCACTCCTAAGGGTTGTGATGCTTGGACCTATTCATGATTGGTTTTAGCTAAATTTACAGGCTTTGTAGGGTTTGGTTGGGGTTAGGCCGAAAATCTCTTCGCTACTTGTTGAGTCAAAGCTTGTGTTAAGGTAGATGTTTGCTTTGATATGTCTTCCAACATTATAGTGTGTTGATCAAGCACCTCTTTTATCTATCCACCCTATTGGTTACCCATCTCACATCATTAGTAAGTTAGTGGACATTGTCATCCACAGTTCTTCTATGAGGGGGTTGATACTGATTCGGTTGGGGTTGGAAAGGCATATATGGTTGGGCTTAGAAATGTTATGCTTGGGATTATGGTTAGGGTTGGAAAGCTTGAGGGTTTTGGGGGCCCCCATTAGTATGCTTGAGGGTTTTGTGGACTCTCATTTCGCCATCCTGGGTTGTATGTATTGGAGTGAGTGTTTTCCCCAATCCTTTGATCATTGAATCCCCCTCAATAGTGGCTTAACGCATTGGCTTGGCCATGCAAAGCCTTCTTTACTCCTAGTATGACTGAGGATACCACAGTGTCATGCTTTGTGGTTTCACACACTAAACATGGTGAACTAGATGACTCAACCCCATGACATTTACCTTATTCATCTCCATAGCTTCTAACTTACAGGAAAGTGTTGTGATTCTAGTATTCATGTCGTCAACTTCCCCAAGTTAAAACTTAACCCCTGTATGTAAAATGGGCCTAGCCTTGGGATTTTGGGTCCCAGTTGTAGTCCAATCTTTAGCCAAGTTCGCTAAGTAGTCAAAGTAATCATACGCTTCAATAGGATCTTTATCGAAGAAAGTACCTGCGCACATAAACTCAATGAGCTGCTTCAATTAAGGGGTCAATAAAGATTAGAATGTGTTAATCACATGCCATTAGACAAACATATGGTGCGGACACAAATTTAACAAGTTTTTAAACCTTTCTCAACATTGGAAGAAAGTTCCTGTTAACTTAGGGGCAAACTGAGAGATTTGGTGACGAATCGCCTCTGTTCTATGCTCAGGAAAAAACTTTTTCAAGAATTTCCCTTGGAGTTTGTGCCATGAGTGAATAGATATGGGCCTCAATGCATTAAACCATGTCTTGGCCTTGTCTTTGAGAATGAATGGGAAAAGTTTTATAAGTAAAACTTTCCTTGAACACGTATTGTCATGAATATTAAGCAGGCATCCTCAAAATCCTTACTATAAGTGTATGGATTCTCAGAATCCATACCATGGAAAGTAGGCAATAACTAAAGCATTCCAGGCTTAAGTTTAGCGTGTTATAATGAACATATAAGACTATGCAAGATGTCGGTGTTTGCGCTGTTGGATTCATATAATCCCTTAATGGTCTATGATTGGGAGTAAACATGTCCCCATGGATACTCCTCTCATTCGAAGCGGTGGGTTGAAATTAAGGTTAAGACCTAGAGGGTCAACCCCATCATTAATGTTCACCATTGGAATAAGACCAAGATCAACGACTAATGGGAAGTAGGGGGATGAAGTTCAACTGGGAGAATGCCAGAATTAGTTCAGAGAAAGGTTTGTGCAAGGGTCGATTTTTACTAGACGGTTATGATTGTCCCGAATGTAATGTGACATACATATGCAATACACACAAAAGTGACTATCCGCGTCTCAAGTAACACAAAATTCACAATCCTTTCTGCCAGTGTCCTTTGAACCTCTAATCTTCACAATAAAGTTTTCTCCACCGATCCTATCAATTTAATTCAATTCCAACCGAATCAGCAATCTCTATATGCAAAGCAATACCATCAATAAGCAAATAGCACAGAGTCCTAGTCGCCTCTAGCAATCCGCCTTCTAACTAAAATGAATGCCAATACCCTAAAAATGAAAGCACAAAAAATCCTAGTTCTAGCACGTACAAGGGATGGAACGAAGTTACCGATTAGGCTTTGGTCGATGATTCCTCCGTTGTTGTAGATATTGATGGTGAAGCAATCAGCTTGTCTTGTGTTGACTTAAAATTCGTGTTTTGGCATGCCTTTTACAGTCAATCTTTATGCAAAGTTCCCTGGCAAAGGTGCCAAAACTTGACTTGTACCAAACAATGTTCGAGAATAATCTCAAGCGTAGGTTGGCGAAGCAGTATAACTTGGTGAGTCCGAGATCGAGTCCACAGGAAAATTGAAAAGTTGATGAAAAGACTACTACTCACCTCTCAAAAATCACAAAACTGTTGTATCAGTTATAAAAGAAAACCAAAAATTGATGACTTTTGAAGAGTTTGATTTAACTAAACTAAACTATTGAAACAAATTTTTAATTAAATAAAAGAAAGTTTCGAAACCAATTGTTCTAATCAATTGCTTCACTCAGAATTCTAATGAAGGTTTTTGATGACTTAAATCAAAGACTCGACTATGTCACAAGTCTTTGAATCAAAAGATTTAGAGATATAAACATGAACTCTTTAATAACTAACCATATATTTGTAATTAAATTAAAGTCATAAATTCATACCATCTATTTATGCAATATCTATACCAAACTAGGATTTATGCATAAATATTAACAAACTTAGTAAAAAATCTAAGTTTTCATAAATGTTTAGGGTGATCACCAAGAATTAAGAAGAAGATAAAAACATTGAAACCCTAATTACTTCCATTGTTCTTCCGAGATCTTCAACCGATCTTTACAATTAATCCCAAGATGTAATTTTGCTACTCAACGCCATTATAGATACGCAAATATATATTGAAATTGTATTGAAACTGTGGAATCCAATAACAAACTATTGAAAAGCTATAGAAAACTATAGAGAAACTATTCTATAACTCTCCAAAGCTCTCAACTAAAACTTAAAAATCGTAAAACTAACAACAACCCTAAAACAGACTTCAATCGCAGCTTTTATAGAAGTGAAAACTACAGATTACTGTACTGCATTTCAACGGTTTGGCAACCTATTCGAACGGGCATCTAACGCCCTTTTAATGCCTTGTTCAAGCTTCTGAATTTTCTAAAGCTCTTCGAACCTGATTTAAACGGGCTTTCTTGCTCTTAGAAGTTCCTAACGTTTGCAGACTCGTTCGAACGCCCTGTCGTTCTGTTCGAATGCCTTTTCGTCTTGTTCGAACGCCTTTATTTACCGTTGGAACACTTTTGCTCTTTTTGGTCGGAATTTATCCTTTTTTATATCTAGGATTCCAATCTACATAAAATATACTAAGTTAGAAACGAAGTAAGACTAAAACTATATAAATACTTTTATTTTAGATCTAACAAGAAACTAGTTAAGGTATAATGATTGTACTTTTAAAGTAGAATCATCTCTTGATCCTATACAAACTGGGTAATTATCGAGCTAAAGACTCTATAGGTGCTCTTAAAGAGTTGATAATATATAAGAGATTTTGAATTTGAGACCCAGGAAAAAGCAGACCCTTAAATCCCAAGCTTTGACCACCAGATCAGATCAGAGGTTAGGAAAACAATGTTGTTATAAACTCATCTCTCTCTCTCTCTCTCTCTCTCTCTCTCTCTCTCTCTCTCTCTCCACTTTATATAGTGTTTCAGTATGTATGCACATGTATATGAGTTTATCTTTCATTTTTTTTCTGAAGTTTTGATGGAGCCTAAGATGGAAAATGCTGGAGTCGTGGTTTTAAAAATACAAAATACCATTTTCACACCATTCCAAATTGTTAATTGAAAATAACTCAAATATTTGTTATTTAAATTTACACCTAACATATAAAATTTTTAGGTCTTCCATGTTTTTTTCTGCTGCCATGCCCATCCCTCACAACGATAGCCTTGTGTTGTATTCTATGTCTAAACTTAAAAATGCTTTGAAAGATTAGATAAGAGTTCACGTGAAGATCTAATAGTCAAAATTTCATACAAAAAATCCAATTAAAAACAGCTAAACATTTGTGATATCTACTGTTCGACCAAATTTGACTGATTGCATGCCCATGTAATCTCATTTTTATTTGAATTTTTAACAGAATTGTCTAAAATTCTATAGACGAGTAAACCTAATAAATTTACGCATTCGACATACCAAAGATTATTAGAAGGAGCGGCTTGTTTGTCTCATGGCTGGCAATTTATCTTCTCAAGCATTGGCGGACTAAAGGAGGGCGGGCGGGGTCGCCGCCTCTCCAAAATTTCTAATTTTTTTATACTTTTTATTAAAATTTGAATGTTTACGATCAAACATAATGTATTGGCTACTCAAAACAACCGTATACCCAAATGATTCGAGTTCGCTGGTGTCATCTGGTGGAGAGGTGATATACATTTGTTTAATTCTCAATCAATAAGAAATAATTACTTAATGAGAAATATATCAAACTGGATACCCATCTCCTTGATAAAGTCCAACAATCACAACCTTACACAACCCCATAATCACACATAAACTGCAATGTAAATTCACCACTAATAGCCTGTTTGGAATTGGGGAGGTGAGAGATTTTAAAAAAAAAATTATTTTTTTCTTCCCTTATTTGATTCTATCTAAAAGAGAAAGGGAAAGAAAGGGGAGAAAAAATTTTAAATCACCCTCTCTCTCTCTCTCTCTCTCTCTCTCTCTCTATTCTTTCCTCCAAATTTTCTTTCATTTTTTTTACAAAACCTAATAGGAAAGGAAAAATACTTTTCATTTATTTTCTCTTTTATTTCCCTTTCCTTCCCTTATTCAAGTTGCAAACAGGCTCTAAAAATAATTAAACTCAAGATCTTAACAACCAAATGGATATTTGCAAAAACCATCCAAGTGAGGGAAGGGAATGGATTATCCATTTGAAGGTTAAATCTAAAAAACAAGTGAACATATCCTGGACAACTCTTTTTGTTACTATACTTTGGCAATCTCGAGGGACAAAAAGAAGAAATGTTTTGAAAATATCGTGGTTGAAACTCAAGAGAGCATTAAACAAATTACTAAGTAAGCAACTGAAATAGATGAAGCCTTTCAAATATAGACATGTATAACAAACCTGCTAAGAGACTAACCAAATGAAGTGCACCTCTTGCAGGACAAATCAAGTTGAATAAAGATGGAAGTGCTAGAGGAAACCAGGAGCAGCAAGTTTTGGAGGATTTTTCCGAAATGAAGGATAAGGATGGGTACACGGATCCTTGGGCAGGCTAGATGATTGCATAAACACTGAAGCTAAACTCTGAGAAATTTATAGAGGATTGATGATAATGCTTGAAAAAGGGATGTAAGAAATGGTGATTCAATCAGACTCGGAGGAAGCTTTCAAACTTATTCAAGAGGAATCGGTTTAAAGTTTTCCCCAAAGAGCTTTAATTGAGGACTCCGCGTATATCCTGAGGAGACGCAAGAGCACAATCCAGCACACAAAAAGAGCAGGAAACAATTGTGCAGATACGTTAAAGCATCTCCAACAGGCTTTTCAAACTTAAGTTGTTAGCTAGTTAAATCATCAAAATATACTTTCAATAGGCTAGTTATCCCACTAGCTAAAATAACTAACATCATTTTAGCTCTTCAAATATAGAGAGTCACTATTCAACTCTTTAAACTTAAAATATTAATTTCTTTCTCAATCACTTTTTTTCACTTTTCTTGAAATATGTGCTAAAAATAAATAATTTAACAAATGACTAGTTAAAATAGAAATGGTATTTTGATAGTGTATTTGGACCGACTATTTTAATTAGTAGTGTTGAAAATATTGTTAACCAAGATAGGGAATGATAAGACTGAAAGACTCGTGATTCTCAAGGACCTCTCCAAACAGTAACACAAAAAGAAAGGGGAAGAATGTTGTTATAAAGTCATTTATCTCTCTCTTTAATTTAATATTATATTTCAGTACGTATGCGTTTGTATATAAGTTTATCTTGCATTTTTTTTTCCTGAAGTGTTGATGGAGCTTAAGATAGAAAATGCTGGAGTCATGGTTTTAAAAATACAAAATGCCATTTTCACCCCTAATTATTCCAAATATAGTAAATTGAAAATAACTCAAATATTTCTTATTTAAATTTACATCTAACATTATCATTTTTTTTGGTCTTCAAAACGCATCTTGCCATGTCGTTAGTCAAATGAGAAACTGCATGTAAGCTTACAACACCTTATCCTCTTCACCTTCTTGATGGAGGCCTTAGGTTTGGTGGTCAGAGACAGATATTGGGTGGCCGGCATAGGCGGACCCAAGGCACGAGTGGGGGGGAGCTATCCCATTAAATTTGGTAACTTGCTCTATTTTTTAAATTTATTATTTATATTTATTTGATCCTATATTGCAAATATAATATATCACTTCTACTGAATTTCTGACACTTATAGTTTGCCCTATTGAATATTAAATTTCACTAATCCATGCCATTACGCACGATCCAAACATTTTATTTTAATATTAAAATTATGAGATTGTGTGATAATTATGGATCTATATTTTGACTTTATAGGCTATTTTAATTTTGGTAAGGGATATATTTTTTTTACACACCATATTTGTATAGAAGGGATGTCTTATTTTTTGATGTCTTTAATATAATTATTCTTTTATTTATCAAAGAAAAAAAATTATTAATTAGGAAACAACTTGGTGTAAGTTTTACCTCAACTGAATAAAAATTCTATGTACGGTTCTGCATTAGTTTTGCCCCCATTGATATAAAAATCCTGAATTCACCCCCGGTGGCCAGTGATGGTGGAGCTTGGTGGTCGATAATGTAGGTTTAGGGGTAGGAAGGAAGAAGAAAAAAATATGGTAGTGATAGAGGAAAAGATATTGGAAATGATTCAATTATCCTTATAACATCAAGGGATAAGTATGAGTCTACCCTAAAATATTTCTAAGAAAATCAGCAGGTTTGGAATAAATTCACAAAATCAATGGAAGACAGAAGTCACGGAACACTACAAAATCAGAGTGTCTAGAAAATTTTGGACTCAAACGACTATTAACCTACCCTAATGATGGGTTTGAAACCGAATTCATCAGGAAAAAAGAATGAAAAAAAAATAAAAAAAAAAGATAATAAAATGAGAGACTCTAAATCTTTATTTTTTTAAGTTATCATTTTGTTATTACAGGAGAATTTCAAAACTCAACCATAAAATTATGCATGTATCATAATAACTTGTAATTATAAAAATATCACCATCACATAATTTTGTCAATTTTTTTTTAATTTTAAAAGCGTAAGATTTTACGTTGTAAATTTTACTGCACCTTGCAACATGCTTCTTAACTATGGATTTCAACGCTTTATTTTATGTAAGAACACCGTTTCCTTTACTTATATATATATATATATATGAAAAGACAACACGAAGACCTCAAAATTAATATAGCCGACCAAAAATATTTTTTAATTTATTGGACGATGGAAGGTCACCAGGACTTCGCACGCCAAGGCGAGAGAGAACACTAACAGTAAACATAAGTACCGACACGAATAATTGGCCGAAGACTTGGGCACCACGTAATTATAAAAAATAAAAAAATACTAACACAATCCATGCAGACTATGCAGCCTTATTTATAAAAAATTTTAGGATCTGTTTGGTAATGCTGTCAATTTTTATTTTTTATTATGTATTTTTGTTTTGTGTTTTTACTGTGTGTTTTTTGTAGTTTGATGATGAGCGTTTATAGGTTATTGTTGTGCCAATAATACTAGACCAATATTTTTGTAAGAGAAAATACATCTATTTTAGTATTTTTAGTTTTCTTTTTTTGAATTTTATAAAAAACTAAAAAAAAAAATTTAAACAAACGACATTTTTTGTTTTTTTTGAAAAAACGAAAACAAAAAACCTTACCAAACGAGGCCTTACTCTCATCGGCTTGACACCACACCTTTTGATGTGATAATTAAAAAATTTTATTTTTTTAATTTTATTTATAATCTCACCTTGTTATTCTAATGTTATCATTCACTCCTTATTTCGATTATTATAAAAACAATATTTTGACAATTTTTTTCTTTTACTCCCTTCTCTTAGTTTTTTATTAAAAAAAATTTGATCAAAATTTTTTAATTTCTTTTTACTTTCACTTCCTAAATTTTTATATAAAAAAAATTTTATGATCAAATTTTATAATTTTTTTTACTCTCACCTCTCACTTATTATAAAAGAAAGAAATTTTGATAAAAATCTTATCCAAACAGAAAATCTCTGATATCATATTCCCTGATAATCGCACTCACTGATATGACCACTATTTTTTTTGTTCTTTTCTTATTTTTTTAAAAATTAAATTAATCAAAACAAAATAAAAAAAGACAACAAATAAAAAAATAACAAATGCTTGCCTAATTAGTGATAAATTCAGGTGTATGAAGAGAGGCATATTCGAACAAAAAATCTCTAATCTCATATCCCTGACAATTCCACTCACAGTGTGACCCCTATTTTTTTGTTCTTATTTTTAAAAAAAATCAAATTAATCAAAACAAAGTAAAAATAAAAAATAAAAAATGCTTGTTTGATCAGTGGTAAATTTAAGTATGTAGAGGGAGGCATATCCGAATAAAAAATCTTATCTGAACAGAAAATCTCTGATCTCATGTCTTCTGACAATTCCACTCACTAATGTGACTTCTTTTTTTGTTATTTTTTTATTTTTTCAAATAATCAAATTAATCAAAATAAAATAAAAATAAAACAATAAATAAAAAAATAATAAATACTTGTAGAGATGAGAGTAAAGGTATAACCAATCAAAAGCATAAACTATCCGTCTTATCATCTCACCTCCCGTGTAGGGGTTGAGAGTAATAGCTCTTCCGTGGACAAAAGATCCATGCGATGCATGGAGCTTTCAAATCATGAGAGGCTGCCGGAATAATATTGTTGGGTACAATAATTCATGGCTTAGCCTTAGCATAAGCAGCAGCAGCACTGTTCTTGGAAATGAATTTGGGCTTGAAAGCATTGATTTTTGCAATGGTAGACGGATTAGGATTAGGACCTAAGTATGTAATGCGCCAGCAGGTGTAGGTGCAAGTACGCATACAGTTGCAAGTGTGAGTAGGCATGCGTGAAAGCATGCTTTATTAAAAAAATTAAAAATGAGAGTATTTTTAGAACTTGTATATATATATGTATTATATTTATATTAAAATTATATATAAAGATATATACATATATACATAATATTATTTTTTTTGTCTTAATAATATAATAATATGAATTCACAAATATAAAATTATTCAAGTTGCTTTCAATTTGAATTTTAAGGCTAATTTTCCAGTTGGCAACAGCTGCAGCACGGATAAAGAGAATGTGATTGATCTAAAGTTTGAGGTGACGATGTAACTTTTCTTTGTAGACAATGAATGGAGTGTGATTATATATATGCATGTTCACCCTAACTTCATTATATAACCAATGAAATCCAATAGAGAGTGAAGGGGACAGGACATTTGTGCAAATCCGGTGTCCAACAATTTTAACTTGCACTCTCAATTTTACAGTGCGCGAATTAACCACGAATTGGCCCCGAATTCAAGAATTCGCGGATTGAGAGTGGGTGCATCGCCCTCCTTGCACGAATTGTGTGACCACAGGTTCATCACATGAACCACGGGCTGGTAATACCCAATAGTACAGTGGAGACAAGGACCAGTAGGCATATCTGCAGCATTAGTCATCTGCAAAAAATTAGTCTCATGACTTCAGTCATCAGCAACAGAATTGTGAAGAAGAGCAATGGCATGGAAGTCTTCTTGTTGATGCTTTTCGCAGCTGCCATGCCTCTCTCTCTCTCTTCCAACTCTGTTGTGTTGTGTATAGGGTACCTCTCTTATTTCAACTCTGTTGTGTCGTGTACAGGATACCACGAAGAGAGAGAGAGAGAGAGAGAGAGAGAGAGAGCGAGGGTATTTCTCACGAGTCACGATGTCCAAATATAATTTTTGTACAAGATTTTCTTATAAAATTATGTGACTATGAATTGTGTTTTCATCACAAATTAATTGTTTTTGTTAATTTAAAAATTAATGCCATCATCATATCATTCTGATAAAATTTTTTGGTATATAAATTTGCTCATAATAGAATAATCCTTCTCACAATTGGAACTGTGCTACTATTTCTTCAATTACTTCATTAACAGCTTATTTAAAACTTGAGGAAATGAAGAAAAAATAATTATTTTTTATCCTTCATTTGTTTGATATCTAGCTTAATGCTATGTTTGCAGCTTAGATTTGTCAAGGGAAAGGGTAAAATAAAAATAAAAATTATCATATATATTTATTTTCAAGGGTAACTAAACAAGAAAATGGTTTCTTTCAACAAATACCTATTCATTTTCGTCTCATGTTACTACTGCAACAACAAAAACGAAAGAAGAAAAAAAGAAGAAATTTAAGTTCTTTTATTTTGTTTTTATTTTCTATCTTTTACCCCCTTTCACTCAACAAATTCAATATTTAAACATAACATAAAAACAAATACAAAATTTGACTCCATGATGAAGTATTGAACCTCAAATTGATTGCAATTGTGCGCCACTGTGGATGGCCAATAGATTTTTTTAAAGCTTTTTGGCTTATGACTTTTGCCTTCTTTACTAGTTTTTATATTTTATTTGTTAATAAAATAATTGCATCTAAACCAGTATGCAAGGCATTCCTTAAACAATCAGATTGGGGTTACCTCAATATGAACCACAAGTAGCCCAATTTTTTTTATTTGTAATCACAACTAGTTTTCATTTTGGCTCAAGCTTGGCTTATTTATATAATTTTTTAAATTTGATTCAAACCTGACTCAATAAAGTTATATGCACTTGAGATTGTACAAAATAAAAAAAATTTACTTGTAGTTGATTCAACTGAAGCTTGTTTGAGTTGTTTAAGTCAAATTTGACCACATTTTCAGCTATATAAAATTTTCAAGCTAAGTTTAAACAACTTACTACTAAACTCAGCTCAGCTCGTGTATAATTTTTCCAAGCATTTGAATTGTAATGGGCCTTAAATTTGGGCCACATTTGGTGGTGCTTGGCTGACCCATCCTCGTATGGTTGATAGACAAAAGTATCCATCGTCATTTTCTAATTGACGAAAATACCCTTCTTATCACTGAAACAGAGCAACATTGTTCAGGTTGGTTGACCAGAGAGGTCACTGGCAAGCCATGTAACAGTAACACAGATCTTCAGTCTTTCTGCTCGAAAGTAGAATCAAATAAGGAAAAAATAAATTAAATTAAAATTTTCTTGTTCCTTCCGTTCCCTTTCCTTCTCTACCGAAATTCTAAAGAGACTGTAACAAACATACACACAGCTTTGCTCAAGAATCTGAAATTTAACGTGCTGAGGGCCGGATCAGTAGACCCGACCCCTTAGTTTTGGCAGCTGCTGCTGCATTAATTCTTAGCCATCAGGAAGTGTGTCTCACCACGTGCTCAACAAAACAAAAAAAAAAAAATACTAGAATTTATATCAAATATGTGTTTGTATATTCCTTTACCTTTCTCTGTATTTCTTTTATTTTGAAGTATGGGCCTTCTTGGGATTTGTAATGGAGATGGAGAACTCCTTCACAACCAAACATCTTTTTTTTTTTTTTTTTTTATCCCTTCTTTTGTTTCTTTGCGGAGCAGCCACAGGCTTCTTCACAGACCTCCCTCTCTACTTCTTCTGATTTTAATATTTTTTTTATTTTTTTTCTTCAAACGTAATTGCATAAATGGCAAATAAGACCAAAGTCTATAGTTAGTTGATTGTATTTCAAAAGTACAATTACTATATCTTAAAATCCTCTTCATTCTATGTTTGGTTGCATTTTATTAATTAAGGAATTGACACGTCAATTAACATGAAAATGAGAGGAGATTTTATAGAGATCACTATTTGATAATTCAGTGCTATCTAACCACTAAATTGACTTCTGTGTAGGAGAAAGAGGCGTGACACATAGGGTGGACCGCGGGGAACACGAATCTTTTATTTTTCTTATACTAATGTTGTGGACCAATAATTTCTCACATAGGAGACATCCTTATTACCTATACAAGTCTCCATATTTGTCACGAAATTATTATTTGACCAACTATATATACACACACTTGCGTGAGAAACTGCATCTTCCACCTTTTTGTCTGCTCTGTAACTCCCAACCCCTGATCCTCCCCCAAACAATTGCATTAGCATGGCTTTGTGTGGCCAGCAATGGTGTGGGTACTGGTTGATGGAAAAGCAATAATGTGGGCATGGGGAAGTAGAGCAAAATTTCCTTCTGGGTATTTCAAAGGTGTAACATTGGCGACGAAAAGGGGGCCCGATACTTCAACTAGAGGAGCAACTAGTTGGCTCACCAAACCCCAATGAAGGAGAAGAATAAGAAGAATAAAGAGAATATGGTAGCGATAGATGATGTATTTAGATCATCTTCATTCTATGGTTGGAATGAAAATCTTTGTTCCATCTAAAATCAATGAACTAAATAAAATATTATTAGTTGTCTTGCCAAAATTACGTAATTTTGTATTAAAATATATCTTCTAATGTATAACTACGAAATCATTTATTGTTTAATAAATTTTAAGTCAACTCATTTTAATTCTTCATTTTTATTTTAACTAATGTGTCAACTTCTCAATCAATAGAATAGAGATCTCAATGGTTGAAATAGAGAGGATCCGTATCGTGAGAGAGGACCACAACAGCCACAGCAGCGGTGAAGAGGAAAAACTTGTTGGAAATGATTTAGTCTTCCTTAAAATATCAAGGGAAATTTACGACCCTAAAAATTTTCTGCTCTGGAACTCCTTAACTTCGGTTGAACAAAAAAGCTTAAACCGAAAATCATAATTGATAGAAGACATAACACTACAAAATCAGATTGTCTAGAAATTTTGGACTCAAATGAAGACTACACTACCCTAAAAGAAAATATGAAAAAATAAAATTTTTGCCAAAAAGTAGTAGTTCATAAAAACCACCTTTGCTCCAAGGCTGTGTATTGATCTCTACTTGCACGCGCGTACGTAAACTCCAAACCATAACAGCTCGTAAGTACAAAAACGTCATTACCATCATATTTTGACAGAATTTTCTGCCAAATTCTTTGGAAGCATAGCATTTTACATTGTGAAATTTACTGCAGCTTGCAATGTTAGTACGAATTTTAACGCTTTATTTTATGCTTGAACACAGTTTTTCCTTAATAGTACTCATATAGTGAAGATATATACATACATACATATATATATTAAAACAACATGAACACATCAAAATTAATATAGCCAACCAACATAGTTTTTATTTATTGGACGATGAAGGTCGTCACTAGTACTTCACACACCAAGATCATGATCAGAAGACAAAGGAGTAGTGGGCCGAAGTCCTCGAAAAAAAAAGTACTGACAACGCAGACTAGGCAGTCTTATTTATTGGTACGTAGACAAAAGATCCATGCATGCATGCATGGAACTTTCAAATCATGAGGAGGCTGCTGGAATAATATTGTTGAGTACAATAATTCATGGCTTAGCCTTTGCATCTGCAGCAGAAGCAATGTTCTTAGCAGTGAATTTGGCCTTGAGAGCATTGATATTTGCAGCAGTGGGATTAGGATTAGGATTAGGATTAGGACCCATTAGCTTTTCTTGATTTGGGGAAGTGTTCTTGGCTCAGTGCCTCTTCACAACCTGCTGCGCACAAAAGAGTACAATCCAGAATTAATATATCAAGAAGAAGGTAACTGCAATCGTCATAACATTTATCCCAGCAGTCATCGCCGAGCTTTAACGGGCGGTCGAGGGTCTGATAAGTATCCCAAACATTGGCGGTGGCTGCGGCTGCAGCAACATTCTTAGCTATCTGCAAGAGAGTCTCACTACTAGCCCCTCATCTGGATGCTGCATTGCTTATGATCAGCAACACAAGCATGAAGAGGAGAAATGGCAAGGGAGCCTTGTTTTTCATGTTTTTCTCAGCTGCCTTGACCATCTCTCTCTCCCTCTCCACGGCATTATAAATAGGTTGATTACCATTAGCATTTACACAACGCAATATATACTAGTTGAAAGGCATTATAAATAGGTTGCACTACCATTAGCATTTGCACAACACAATAACAGTTGAGAGAGAGAGAGAGAGAGAGAGAGAGAGAGAGAGAGAGAGAGAGAGAGAGAGAGAGAGAGAGAGTGGCACACGGGGTGCAATGTGTGGCCGGTGAGGAACTATAGAGGAGGAGTGCATCGTTGGGGTGCTTGGGGTATGTGGATAGGATGTAAACGAGTCGAGTCAAAGGAAGTAGTGGGTTGTTTAAACTTAAGCTTAAATATGTAATCAAGCTTGATTTATTTATTTTTGAGCCGATCTCAAACGAGTATAGCTGATTACAAGCCAAGCTCTAATAATTTGAATTTTTTAGTGTATATAACTTATCGTGTCGAGTTCAAGCCGAACTCAGAAAAATAATGAGTTTTAAAATATGTTCAAACTTAAATTGTTTACGTAATGAGCTGATTTCAAATAAACTTTTAACGGGCGAGTTTGTGTAACTTGGTTTTATAACCCTATTCGTGGATGTTACTCCTTTCACCCAATTTTTTGTTTCTATATATTCAATTAGCTTCCACTGCTCTTGTTTTCAAATTTGTTTTATAAATTAACTGAGCCTTATCCTTACTCGGCAAATAATTTCTCACATAAAAGACATAAATGATCACTATATATTCATGAAGAACTATAGTTCTAGCATGGACGAAGGAGATATAGGGTCAAGGGAGGGCATGGCCCTATGGTTGAAAAAGCCCATTAGACATAGTATAAATTAAGACCCAAAAAATTTACTCAGGATAATGGCCCCCCTATGTTCAAAAAAATCCATTACATGTTGTGTAGATCATAGCCCAAAAAATATGACTATGACAAAATAGCCTTTTTTATGTGAAACATATTTTGAGCCATTTTTAATTGCTACATAGCCTTATTTTTCATTTGCTTTGTCTGTCCCCAACCCATATTTATACATGCGCAATTAATTAACATATAGGGCAGAATTTGGGAGACAAATATACGACATCTACGTTTTGTTTTGCAAGTGATTTTGCCTTTGAGAGAAAAGCAGACTTGGAACTTTTGATACAATTGCTCACTGGCCACTAGGTAGTTTTTGAATCTTTATGGAATTTTTTTTCTGAGTATATTTTGAAACAAAATAGAAGATGATTTTCTCACAAACGCTTGATTATGTACATTGAAAAAGAAGTCGCTAAAAAGTTCAAAGTAAATTCAATTATAGATGAATTATGTGACATAAATTAATGTCGAGTATCACTTCGATTAATACGTTACTCGATATGTATAAAAAAATAAAATTTTTTGGTGGTATTTTGCATCATATATTACTTAAGATTGAATAAATATAATTTTTAGTATATTAAATCTGACTTGTACTGTTGACTGTTGTTCGTATTTTTTATTATACTTGTTTTTAGCCTATTGGACCCCCTAAACAAAATGCTAGCTTTGTCTGTGGTTCTGCAGGAGTTTGAGCGAATAGTTTAGACACATCGTTAAAAAAAAGGAATTAATTATACTTCACGCCCTTGCACGTTACACTAAATCATATTTTAAGACCTTCGAATTTAATTAACCCCTTCACTTTTAATTTATTACAATGTTAACCTTTCGCTAACTTTCATTTAGAAAATAGATAAAATAAAAAAAATTTGCATCTGACAAACACATAGCCAAGAATAAGGGGGCAAAGATGTAAAATCAAACTCATTCCCTTAATAATCTACCACACATCCCTCTAAAATCACTCCAAAATCATTAGTGTAGTAAACTTTGATATATATATATATATATATATATATCTGATGCAATTAAGCTTCATTTAAAAACTTTAATTCGACTCATGTGCGATATGGGTGGATCTTTGAATGAGAAAAGAGTCAATTATACATCTTTACCATTTAAAAATGGCTATATGCTTGTCACAGGATATTTTTTCTTTTGTTTTTTAAATGAAATTCAGTAAAATGTTGACATTGTAACAAATGAAAAGTGTAAGGGTTCACATGATAATCTTGAACAAGGGCTATTTTTCTTCTCAACACTTTGTTTGGTGCTTGGATTTGTGTAAGGGAAATGGAAATAAAATTAAGTTACGAAACAAAACAAATTTCTTATAACGAAAAAACACTATTCATTTTCGTCTTATGTTCCTAATACAACCACAAACAAAAAAAAAAGAAGAAGAAGAAGAAGAAGAAATTTCATTTTCTTTTCTTATATTTTCTTATTCTCTTTCTTTACACTCCACAACTTTAATATCCAAGCATAGCATAAGGAAACACAGTAATTGACTCCATTATGAATTGACGAACCTCAAGTTCATTGTACTTATGAGCCAACATTAATGGCTAATAGTGTGACACAAGTCATCAACCTTATATGCACTTAGGATTGTAGAACAACAACAAAAAAAACCAAATCACTTGCGATCGATTCCATTGAAGCTTTTGTTTGAGATTAACTTATAAAATAATTAAATTAAACTTGAACACGTTTTTAATTTTATTAAATTTTCAAGATAAACTTAAATAACTCATTACTAACTTTAGCTCAGTTCGTTTATTACTTTACCGAGCATTTGAATTATAATGGGCCTTAAATTTGGGCCTCATTTGGTGGTGCTGGGCTGACCCATCCTCATATGGTTGATAGACGAAAGTATCCATCATCATTACATTATTGACGAAAATACCCTTTTCATCACTGAAACAGAGCAACATTGTTCAGGTTGGTTGACCATAGAGGTTCTTGGCAAGCCATGTAATAGTAACACAGATCTTCAGTCTTTCTGCTCGAAAATGAAAACCCTAATTTCCAACACTCTACAAAGCAATTTGAGCCCTCAATTTTCATCACCAAATTTTGTTTTCCACTTTCCTTTACTTTCCCGGGAAAATAGTAACTTGCTCAACTTCTCCCACAGAAAATGGCTTCGTCATCCCAAAACATTGACTTTCTGCTCTGCCGCAGCCTCTGACTCACCGAGCTATGGTGGATGGGACGACCCGAGACTCGGTGGTGGCTCATTTCACTCGGGTGAGTCAAACCAGCTTCGCAATCTTCTGAATTCCCTAGGAATCGATGACAAAAGGTACATCTTTGTGTATCTGTTGGGGTTTGTTTGTGCTTTGGCCATTTCTAGGGTTAGGGTTTCTTCAATTGTTGTGTTCCCAGCTTGTGCTATTGTTTTTGCTGTTGGGTTTTCGATTGGGTTTGTTAATGGGGGACATGTGAATGAATTGAGCTTAATTGGGACTAAGAAAAGGGCAAAAGATGAAAATTCTAGGTTTTCAATTGAGAAATTGAGGAATTTGGTGGATTTGTTTTCTGGGTTTGATTGTAAAATTAGTAATTTAAAGGACGATATAAGAAGAGGTATCGAGTGTAATCATATTACTGTGGGTGATTTGGAGAGTTATGTTAAGGTCATGGAATCAATTGGGTTATCTTCTTTGAATGCTAGAACTGTTGTTGAAGCTTGTATTGACAGCATGTCAGTTGAGAACCAAGAAATGGAGAGAACTTTGAATCAAAAGTCAGGTAGGAGAAGGAAAGACATGGGTGAAACTGGCTTTGACTTGTTGCAGTTTGTTGGTGGGTTGTTTCAAGAAAAATCGGTCGGTTTGAAGCCTAGTAAGATGAAAGATAGTGTTAAGAGGGATTTGACACATGTCGAGGTGAATGATCAAAGTCGAGGAAACGTTTTAGCGGATGCAGTTGAAGAGAAGGTTTCAAGTTCAGCGGCTAACAATGATATAGGAAATGGATATGCAAGTTTTTCTGGAGATACTTCCAGTAAGCCTGCCCAAGATGGAGCGGAAAAATTGGCCAATAAAGCTAGAAGAATAAATGTGTTTGTAGAACATGATAAAATTAATTTTGAAGATACGGGCAGGATTGCTGAAAGAGCTTTAAACAGCAAAGAGTATGGTTACCAGAATAACAGATTACATTTCATGAAAAATCACCGGATCTCCTGGATGATGGATCATCATAATGAAGTTGAAACATGGGCTTCCGATAATGACTGCCTTGGTTCTGGGGATTTTAGTGTCAATTCGAAGCATATGCAAACTGGGGCATCATTTGAACAAGAACAGATTCTCCACAAAACCAATGGAAGTTACCGGCCTACTGATAGCAGGGAGAATATTGAAAAAGATATTTACAAATCTCAGAGTAGGGAAGAGAGGGCGATTTCCAATGATGATCCTGTGCTGGCTGATCACTCTTATGTTGGTTCCTCTCCATCTTCAATGGTTTCTGATGATATAGTGTTCAATAGGTATCTTATGCAAGGTAATGCCTTTCTAAAAGAAGCCAGGGAGTATTTGAGGGTTAACAATGATGAAGGGCATGCAGAAATTGTATTGTACAAGTCTGCAAAACTACTCTCTAAGGCCATAGAAATAAAGCCCATGAGTTTATTGGCCGTAGGCCAGTTGGGAAATACTTTTCTTCTTCATGGAGAACTAAAATTGAAAATCAGTCGCGAGTTGAGAGCTATACTTGAAAGCAGTGATCCCATATCAGTTCAGAAGCAGGGTAAAATACTCAGAAGACTAGAAGATCATGTTGCAAGCAAAGATAAAATTGCATCTGTTCTGGTTAATGTTTGTGAAGAGTGTGAAGAACTCCTTGTTGAGGCAGGAAGAAAATATAGATTGGCCTTGTCAATTGATGGAAATGATATGAGAGCCTTGTATAACTGGGGTCTTGCCCTCTCCTTCCGTGCACAGTTGATTGCGGATATTGGACCAGTAAGCATTGCCCTTGGCATGGTTACTTTGTTTTTCTTCATATATTTTTTCTAAACAGCTTTGAATTCAAACAAGCTGAATTGGGCTTGGAATCAATCAATTAAAGGAATTTCTCACTATAGAAAAATTGTTGGCTACTGGTTGCAATACCTGCATTTTTTTTCTTTTCTTTTCTTCTCTTTTTTTTTTATTTCTTAGGATGATGGAAAAAACAATGTCTGCCTTAGTGCTTTATCAACATGAATACATCTAAAGTTACTTTGATTGGATATGCTAGTTAAGTTTTCTATTGTGGTATTTTTCAAATATTAACTGTATCTTTATAAATTTCAGGAAGCGGCTTTTGATGCAGACAAGGTTTTCTTGGCTGCAATCGACAAATTTGATGCCATGATGTCCAAAAGCAATGTTTATACGCCTGATGGTATGGTAATTTGATCTTTGTCAAAATACTCTTTTGTTATACTTATGTGTTTATGGTAATGGTACGGAAATTGAATGAAGAGATTAGTGGGCTAAAGTGAGTATGAAAATGGAAAATGATCGATACTATGGCTATCAAATGTACATAATTTTTAAGTTCAACTTCTGCTTAAATTCCAAAATATCATTTCCCTAGGAACATGATTTTCTGAAAGGGGCATATGGCTTATAGACTAGTTTCCCCGAGCACATTTTGATTTGTTAATATAAAATGTCTTCTTATTACAATAAGACTGCCCTATCTTAAGCTTTTTGGGGACATTTGAGGTTAAAGTTTAGAATTCTTTCCTTGGAAGAACTTGTAGATCACAAGTGCTTTTGAAGTATTCTCCATGTTTACAGGGTTGTGCCCTGTTTCTTGGCGCTCCTTTATTATACCTTTACTTATCAAGAAAAGATCTTATGGATCACAAAACGAAAAACCCAAGCTACTATCTTAGACAACAAGCATAATGTGCATGTTGCTGAATATCTTTTACAACCTTGTTTCCTAACAAACATTATATGTATAATGTAGAGAAAATTTTATTTTTTTCAAAAACCTTTGTAGAGAAAACTTCAATAGAATGACGTGGAAATTATGTTTTTGTAACTAAAAGCCATCATTATTTGTTTGTTTTAACGTGAAAGGCTTATATTGAATGACGTCACTTTTTAAAAGAGTTTTGTATAAATTTTATGTATGTAGAGCATTACGTATAATGTATAAGCTTATATTATAATATATAAAGGGATTTTTGAAGAAAAAATAACTATTTCAGGGTGATATTTATGTATTTACAGGTGGAAAATTGAGAAATATATCAAAACTTGTATGTGAAAATAGTTGAACTATTGAAGGGGCCATTTACAAATTTTTAGAGAGGGGCAAATTGATTATAAAAAAAAATCTAAAACTATGGGTAAAAATATAATTTTTGGAAGTTAAGGGGGGCAAGTGCCCCCTCTGATACTTAAGTAGCTCCGCCACTGCTGACAACATATTATATCTAAGATGAAGATCAAATTGAGATTTTGATTACATACTGGTGTCACTTCCACTATTGATAACAATGGTGGATTGCAGCTCTGTTTAGATGGGGTGTGGCATTGCAGCAAAGATCTCAACTGCGGCCGAGAAATAGTAAACAGAAGGTGAAGTTACTGCAACAAGCCAAGAGGCTATACGAAGATGCACTTGACATGGACTCAGACAATCTCCAAGTAAGAGAAGCTCTATGTTCATGCATATCTGAGCTCAGTTTTAGGAACTACTAGTTTTTTGCTTTAAAATGCCAAGCATATATCAATGAATTCCCCTTGTTTCCTTTTTCCTTGCCCGTTTTTCTATTTCCTTTTTCCTCTCTCATGTTTCTTTGTCCCTGCCCAACCCAATGCTTGCCAAACACACAGCAAATCGTGTCGAGGACATTCTTACCATAATAAAATGAAATTGACATATGAAAGACGTACAAGCTTTTTCTTGATCAGCAGCGTATTTTGGCTCTCTTGTTGGATGAGTTAAGTGGAGAAGCATGTAATAAAACCTGTATGTAAATAAAATATTTCTATATTATTAATGTTCTGATGGATTTTATACTGAAGCACTACATTTATTGTGAGAAGTTTAATCTTATGTATTGTTTCATTACCTGATGTATCCACAGTCCTCATTGTCCTATGAGTAAAAAGGATAACTTATTGCACAAGGTTCCCACCACTATGGGAGGGTTAGAAGTACGCAGTCTTACTCAGAGGCTATTTTTAAGTTCACAGAATTATTGGGGGAAAAAAATCAAATAGCCAAATTCTCCAATCCAGATGTTTTGATTGTGGTCAGCAAAATGAGAATCACTAAACATATTTGGAGTTTAATTCATGTCTAAATTTTCCTAAGCTCTTGCCAAATACAGTTGTGAATGTTGAAAGCAAGTAATCACAACACCAGATCTTCAATCATATTAATAAAAATAATTAATGCTCATTATGCAGTACCATAAAATTCCCGTAGAAATAACAAACCACCTAAATAAAACAATAATAATCCAATTACTTTCAAGATGTTGATCTTAGCTGAAAATTTCCATAAACCTCTATTATCTTCTGTTCTTGCTTGAATGAATTATCCCCTTTGGATCTTTGTCGAACACCAGCAATGCTCCAAAAAACTTGCAAGGTTCTAGCAAATGAATGTCACAATTCCGACTAAACTATAGTCCTTGGTTGAACACCAGCGAGGCTTCGAAAAACTTGCAAGATTCCAGCAAATGTCACAATACCGACTATACTATAGTCCTCTTCAACGACCCAAACATAACTCACACGATGCGCAAGAGCTTGAATTATCACTGCCGCCAAAGAACTCCGTGGATTACACATGATTGCCTCCGACTTCCTCGCTGAACAATACCGACCTGACCCACCCCTCCTAGTGGACCCGAACTCTTCATCAGAAGAACAACTAGAGGACGATGATAGTGAAGAGAAAGAACATTCCTCCATAAATTCCAAGATAGCTCCTAAGTTCTTCTCTTCCAACCTTGCCTTCACCAACTGAACCAAGTCCTCCGGAGGACCACCATAGTCAATGTATGTCATTAGATCACCGGCAGAGAGGGTTGTGATTGCTGCAGCGACAGTCTCGTCGCAACAAGCAAGGGTGTAAGGTGATATTTCGCCGATCAATTTGTTATATTTGTCAACAACTCCAATCGACTTATGTTCAATTAGGGAGTGAGAAATGGAGTCCAAGGCAGAGGAGGCAGCGTCATCGTAGTAGATAGTCATAATATCAGTATCAATGATGTTGCATGATTCAATTGAGAATGCTGGGATCGGGGAGAAGACACTGATGGAGTTGAGGAGGAAGCGGACCACGTCTTCTTGAGTTAACCAACAGAATTGACGCCCATTGTGGAGAGTGGAGCCAAACGAGGACGGTTTGTTAAGGTGTTTCTTCCTTGAACTGATGCTTATTTTGCTCTCAATTGGCACAATCAAGTTTTGGGCGCCTTCCAGTATGCAGTCTATTGCCTCCAATAAGCTGAGAAATTAAGAACAAAGAGCACAATATTTAATTGGCATGAAAATTAAAAAAAAAACCAGAAAAAGTTGAGGAAAAATTTGGCCATAATAGTCTTAAAGATTGTGTTTGAGAAATTGACATGAATTGCAAAATATCATTTCTTTCTATGTTTGGATCCTGAATTTACTGAGGGAAAAGAAAAAGAAACGGAAAAGGAAAAGAAAAAGGGAATGGAAAAGAAAACGAAAAAGAAAATAAGATTTTAAATTTCATGCTCTTGTTTGGTTAAATTGAAAAAATGAGAGGGAAATGCATAGTTATATTTATCAATAACAAGGTAAAGGAAAATGAGAGGACATAGTTTCCCCACGCATTTCTCTTTTATTTTCTTTTACCCACCATTTTTTTTTAAAATTAAACAACAAGAGTAATTTCATTTTCCATCCCTTTTCCTTTTCTCTTAATAAGTCCGGGATCCAACAACACGTAAAAGTGGAAAGATCTAGTTTCAATTAAGGGTGTTCACAAACCAAGCAAAAAGACCTTGTTTAAGTTAGAGAATCATCCAAAATTGAACCTATATATTGCAAAAAAGCATGAAAGCATCGATACATGATTCAAAGAGAGAAAACAAGAATATTGTGCATTGGCTGAGGTGTTAGGAACTGTACAATGAGAGGAAGGGATGCTAACAAGGATTAAGTAATCAATGACAAGGCAAAATCCAACATAGATGAACAAATATATAATGAGATTTTTACTTTGAAATTAGGTTGTTCTTTGTACCCTGAAGCTGATCTTGCTGAAAATTCTTGTTAATGAACGCTAAATGACTTCATATTCTGTGCCCAAGAAATAATTTTTATGTAAAAACAAGTGAGAGAGAGAAACAATTTCTTCTCCTTGACTGGTTTTTGTACTTTATAATTTCTAATCAAATCCAAAATGTAATTTTTTTTCTCTTTGTGAATTCAATATGTTATTTGCAATTTCGAATAAGAATTGAAAGGACATCTAGACTCTAAATCCAAACCACAGATTTCATGGTGCCAATCGCAGTATCAATCTTGTTAAGAAGGGGAAAGTCATAAATCTAGATGCATTTGATAATAAAAACCTATCAAACTGAATATTAACAAAAACAAATCAGATCAAAAGACTTTGAAAACAAACAATTGATTAATTGGATTTAATCGTAAAATCAATTGAAAACAAACCTAGAATGTGGTTCCAAATGCCAGACGAGTCCAGGGACTTTCGGCAGGAGATCAGAGATAGGCGATTGAAGCGCAGACGAAGGACTCGACAGATTCTTCTCTCTGCAGAGAAAGCAAATGACATCAACCATGCAAACCTTGCCGACGCATCGACAACCGCCGCAGTCGCCGAAATCAGCCTTCGTCGTGGAATGTTCACAGCTCCATACGCTTATGTAGCTCTCGCCGGACCTCTTGAGCGCCGATAATGCGTCGGCGACGGAGGCGGAGATGGGTAACGCCCTCAGCGCCGGCTTTCCAAGGCACAAATCGGACACCTCGCGAGCCAGAAACCTCACTGCCATGCAAAAACAGATCAATCTGTATGGGAAGAAAGAAAACTCTCCAGAAAGTTACAGAAAGAGAATTCTAGACAGAGAAAGGTGAATTATTCCTGTTTGGAGTTGGTTACGAATTATGACCAATGGGAAATGGAAGACAGATATTTATAGGCGGTAGCTACCGGCTATAGCCGGTGTTCTTTGTGTGGTAAAACCGTAAAAGTGGGCCAAGCTTTACAGCTCCTTTACAGGTTTATTTTATGTTTTTTTAAGAAAACTTTTATTATTACCCCAAAATGATGTGCCATTCGATAGTATTTTTAAAATTATGGTCCAAAATGATGGATTTTTTTGTTGAATAATTTTGTACAAACAAAATATTTGCGCGAATGATGTGGCTGTTTGTAGTCTTTTATTTTAAAATAAAACAGTTATATTATAATTCTAAATTGTTACTGCCACACCATTCTAGATAAAAAAAATTTATAATAATTCTTTTCGTGGACCATTTTTATTATTTTAAAAAAAAGTACCACAAACAATTAATAGTTATGTATAAAAATTCTATACAAAAATTCAATTGTTATGATATTGTGTTTTTTTTAGTAATACTAGCATCAATCACAAGTGTTGGTCACTCAACTGCTGATGCTAGAACCGCCGATGAGCTTAGGTGGTGGATTCTAGCTAAAGTGACAACACTCGCAGTTGATGCTAACATTATCTTTTTTTTTTTATTACATTAGAGAAAGCATGTATAAAATACTACTGAGTAGTTAGGGTTCATTTGGCACAATTTTTTTAAATTAATTTTTTTTAAGCTTTTTTTTTTTACTTGTCTTAGCTTATAGAATTAAAAAAAATTAAAAAAATTAATTTTTTACTTATAAATTAAAAAACTAAATAAAATATTATACCAAAGGAACCTTAGTGAAAATAAGTATCTCACGAAACTCAAACCAAAGCACTCACACTGTCAATTGACGGTGCCTTGCCACATTGGAGGATGGTGAGGTTAGATTTTAGGCCCTTTTGTGGGCATTCATGGCTATTTTTTAAAACAATTTCAAATTGAAAATACTTAAATTTTGCTTTATCAATACTCAATAATCAAATATGCCTTTTCAATGTTAATTGATTAGATTATGCATGTGATTATAAATTATACTTTTTAACCTCATACTTCATTTTAAATCCATTGATGGACCCGCGTTAGCTTAAATTGGGAAAGATTCTGATATTATCAAAGCATCACTCAAAAGAATCGACTAATTAATAAAATAAAGTATAAATCTTCAGAAAATACCCTTCAAATCAAGCCCATTACAAAAATTTCGAGAAGGGGATTGCTAGCAGCTCCGACCATTGCCTTCCAAAGCATTACACGTGTACTCCACTTAAAAGGTGCAAGGGCAACCGGAATAGAATCTGTTAAAAAGCTTTTTTCTTTTTAATTCTACATCACTTCAAATTAAACTTTTGAGATAAACAAGAAAATAATAAAAAAGACAAAAGTAACTGCCCTTTCAAACAGTACTAGAGTAAAGAATGGATCAAGTGGTTGGTTTAGTGTGTCAAAACTTAAATTTTTTTACTTCATATTTGGGTTCGAATCTTTATAAGAATTTGACGAGAGTAAACATATTTTTCAGTGTTTAAATCAAGTAATAAAACCTAAATTTCGACTCCAACATAAGTGCACTGAACAAAGTTATTCATATCATACCATATGTACCGTACCAATATAAGAAGTATTGTCATTTTATACCACACCTTGTGTATGTTATACCGATAGGTTATTCTACACTTTAGTCAAGGAGTATTGTCACTCAGCACCACACAACCATCTATAAGATAATTCATTGCTAAAGTTGGCAATATCAAACCAACTAATATACCATCTTTTTTGTTAGTACAATATATATGGGTACCAGTGTAATACTAGATATCGTCTCAAATTTATCGCTATAAATATTATATATTTATAAAAATATTTATTTATTTACAAATTATTCACTTATAAAATTTGACATTACTCATAACAAATGTTATTCAACTTTAAATCATTTTAACATAATATAAATGTATTATCTAACCAAACATATATTTAAAAATACTTAAACAATATATTACTATCTAGTATTTGTCTAACATAGATTTTAATAGACATTTCAAAATACAATAAAATTAAATTACTTTAAAATATATTACACAAAATTCTGTACCATTCAATAATACAAGTATTGATCGGTACCTTGACCGACACAAAATTCACTGTCATTTATATAATTTCATGGCAGGTACGGTGCGATATTGATAATTATGCTCCACGTACTTAAGACAGAGTCGAAGTTTAAGTCTCATTGCTTAGTTTGAGCACTAAAAGATATATTTAATTTCATTAAGTGGCTATAAAAATTCAAACCTAAGTACGTAGAAAAAAATTTAAGTTCTGACCCATAAAACCAACCACTTGATAGTTCATTCTTTGCTTTTGTCCTATTTAAAATAGGAGTTATTTTTGTCTTTTATAATTATTTTATTATTAATCTCAAAAGTTTAATTTAAAGTGATGTATTGTCAGAAAAAAAATTAAAAAAAGAAACTTTTACCCATTTTATTCCGGTTGGCTTTACGCCTTTGAAGTGAAGTAGACGTGTAATGCTTTGGAAGGCGACGGTCGGACCATCGCGATTGCTGCTAGCAATCCCCAGGTACGAAAAATCATCGAGCAATTATTCGTGCTCTGGAGCGGGCTTAGAGCTTAAATTTAATTTTTTTTGGTTTACAGACAAAAAAAAATTTGAATTTATTTTAACTGTTTTGTTTTTATAAGCTAGGACAAGTGAAAAATAAAAATTTTAAAAATTTTAGCTTTTTCGTTTATTTGTAAAAAAGTCAGGCAAAAAATTTTAAAAAAAATTGTATCAAACGAATTCGTAATAAAATCCCGTGCTACATGCCAACCACTATCATGCACGTGGCGACCGGCCCCTAAATTTTTAAATTTTTATTTAAGCTCTATGTATTTTTGTGTATTGCCCTTCAAGAATTTTAATATTTTAATGTTTGAAATTTGGAGAAGGGAAGGAAATGGAATGAAAGGAAAAAAATTTTCCTTACTTTGTTGGATTCTCCCTAGGAGAGAAAGGAGAGAAAAGAGGAAAAAAAAAAAAAAAAAAAAGACACACACACACTCTCTCGCTCTCTCTCCTTTTTTTTTTTTTTTTTTCACAACTAAACTTGGAAGGAAAAATCATTTTTCTTTGTTTTCTCTTTCTCTATTTTCAACAAAATTCTTGGATTCGCCCTTGATCACGCCCATATACTCTTTGTAGTGAAGAATCCATTAAAAACACAAAATATAAAAATCATAATAGATGTAATACCTAAAAATACGCTAAGGCATGAAACCAAATTTCTTTATGAAAAAACTCTAAAAATTGGGAAGTAGCTGTCACACAATATTTTCCTGTCCCTTTACACTATAATATTGTATGGACTGTGTCTTTCCTAATGGGAGATATTTTGTATTGAAGGTCCCAATTCCCAACTACCAAATTAAAACTTTGAATCTCCGTATTAATGGGGAATATGCCAATTGAAAGGGCCAGAAAAGCAGTCCAAACTCGAATGCAACCTCTCTACTAGATTTCTTTTCAAGTAAAAAGATTAGTCTAATTGCTATTTTTGTATTTTGAACTCGTGACACCTAAATACTAATAATTTTAGTTGGATATTTTGACTTATGCCCAAATTGCATATTATAATTGCACTAAAAACACGGTAGGCTAACCTAATTTTGATGTGATCAAACATCCACAATATTTTTGCAAGTATTATTTAATTGTATGCTTGACGTAGATGTTTTAATAAGATCATTCATACTATAATAGTAAATAGATTGTTTCAAAAAACTATTTTTGGTTTATTGTGATAATAAAAAACATAATCTAGTGTACAAAACTCTTACCATTTCAGAATTACTGATCAAATTTACGTCTAACTCCATTTTCACGTTTCGAATCTTATGCTCAGGTTGTAAGAGATATCAACAAAAAAAGTCAAGCCTAGTAATCATTTTCGTAACAAACGAATATATTTATTTGGCTTGCAGTCTCAAGAAGAAAAGTGGAAATTTGCTTCTATGATCTTTCAATAAAAGAAAGCCTCCACACTTGCAATAAAGGTCCTACCGGGAGTCGAACCCAGGTCGCTGGATTCAAAGTCCAGAGTGCTAACCACTACACCATAGAACCAGCTTGTCAGTTTTTCTCTAATAAGATTTTAAATATGCATAGATCTACTGTATTTTATATTCACAAAATATATCTGAAAGGCTACTGGGATTTCGTTAATATAGTTCAATAATAGTATATTTCACCAAGCTTACATATTATCCATGGCTCTCCTTTTTCTGAATCAAGATCAGATTAAATCCTTATACTTTGAAAGTTTTCTAAGTTATAGAAATGCATTGGAATAGGTCTCTTTCTTGCAACAAACACCCATGTACACAATCACATATACGAGAGAGAGAGAGAGAGAGAGATAGATAGATGCGTTTCAACTTTCAACCAAGGCTCAGTGATAACAACATCAACCAGCAGTGCCCCAGCCCCCAAAGAGAAAAATAAAAGGAAAAAAGAAAAAGAAATAGAAGATAGTAGGATTAACCCACTCGTTTTTTGCTCTATAGGAAAGAAGAAAGATAATTCGCACTTTCATCAATTAGTGGACTACATGGAGAGTTGTTAGATATCTTATCCAAACTATCTCGTTTTATATTAAAATTTATTTTCTTATGTATATAATCATAAAATTATTTATTTTCAAATAAGTTTTAAGTCATCTGAACCCTTGATTTTAATTTTAATTTACATATCAACACCTTCATCAATGAAATACAAAGGATCCTGTTGGAATATTTGGTGTTAAACACCAATTTTGAGCCATTATTAAGGTAGGATCCACATGTCTTTTTTAGTGGGTCCAAGGTGCTTTGTGTTCTCCTTCATGAGGAGATGAAGAACAAGCATTTACTTGCTCAAATCCATGGAGGTTTGAATAAGATAATGGTCTCCAAAGTAGCTACTATGAGTATGGTTTATGGGTGGAACTAAAGGGTTGTCCCACATTGATTTTCTATGGGAAAAGTGATGGGTATATAAAGGCTAAGTTTAAAGATGGGTTTGGGCCTCAAAGGGCACCCCACTTTTGTGAAAGGAGGAGGACCTATGGAACCCATGGGTTGACCTAATAAACCACACACGCGCGCACCGCCGTCCGGCCGGCCAGCTCGGTTCGGTGCGGGTGCGATTAAATTAATATTAAAACGGCTTGGGACCGGATTGAGCCGAACCGGTTCAAATTTAAATTCCAACGATTGCGTCCCTTCCTAAGAGCGTGTTTGGCTGGCACCGTTTTGAAAGGGTGCGATTCTTTCTATATATAGAAATAATCCCCCCTCCGAACAAAACACAATTTAATATACAAGTTTTCCCGTCTATCTCTCTCTCTCTCTTTCTCGACCTCCGACGACATGCCTAATGCCCAGATTCCGACGACATTCAGTGGTGAATCTCCAGCGAAGTACTGTCCAGAATTTTGGCGATTGTTCCAGACAGATTCTGACGGTTCATTCAGTCCGTTCACATCTTCGTCTCTGTCTTCTATCCAAGTTTCATCCGATTAATTTCTTATTTTACCGATCATGATTTCATACATTCTGTGTGATAAATTTCAGTGAAAATTCTATCACTTTCTTCTGTGTTTCTGTAGTGAATTTCAGTGTTGAAATTCTATAGAATGATTGCAGGTTTTCTATGTAGAAAATGCAGTGTATTCATTTTCATATTTTATCAGAAATGCCGTAGGTTTCTGTATGGAATTAAATGTCATAATTCTGCGTAGAATTAGACAGAAATTCCTTACTGTTTTATGTCATACATGATGCATACATTCCATACATTGAGAAAGTAAAATCAAAAGGTTGATTCGCTGAATCTTGAATATTGTAGTGCTACTTATTCAAGATTGTGATCATTTTATCCTAGAGATAGACGTTCATTCATCCCATGAGCACATGTGTGGGGGACGAATCTGTCTTAAGCTAAGAGTGTAAAACACTTAACTTGATCTCCCATACATTGCATATTTTATTATTTCATTATATGAGACTTGTTGAATCTATTATATTACGTTATTTCACACACGTTATTTTAATGTTGTTGATTCACTTTATGATGATTACATGACAACAAGATTATTATGTTTCATTTCATTTTATTATGATTACAGATTATATGAAAAACTTTAAACAATATATTTTAATTTTCCAACAGACCCTAATTACGCATGAGAGAGATCAAATCCTTTGGAAGTTCCTCAAGTTGTAGAAATAAAGCGGAATATTTCTTGCTACAAGTACTCATGAAGGATCCTAATCACAATGACACGTGTGTGTTTGGCAGAGAGATCAAATCCTTTGACGTTCCCTAACTTCTGAAAATGAAATGGAATATTTCTTACTGCAAGTACTCATGAGCACAGCTACAAATATGTGTGTGAGAGAGAGAGATAGGTTCAACCAAGACTCAATGATAATAAGCACCACCACCACCCCAACCCCAAAGAAAAAAAGGAAAAAAACATAGAGATAAGATAGTAACATTAACCACTGTTGTTGACTCTAATAGGAAAGAAGAAAGATTATTAAAGTAATAAACCGATAGCTCTGAGATACCAAAAGTTCAGAAAATAAAAAGGCAACCGAACTCTTGCCTGAAAAATAAATACAGCAGCATGCATGGCACAACATGATTCACATACACTTTGTGGCCATCTCTCAATCATTAGTATAAAGCCAAAGTGATATATATATATATATATATGCATATATTATCAAACCTTTTCCATGGACAAGAAAAAAACATTCTTGTGTGAGAGTCATTGAAAATGAAGAGTGAACCTTCAAGAGCCACGTTCATGGATGTGGTGTCCATATTCCTATGTCTATCTCATAGAATTAGCTTGGTAGGACAAAGTTGATACTATTACATTTGCACCATCCTTTGCATGGTAAACATATCTACCTCCAGTATATACATATATATATACACACACACCAGTAGGAAGTTGAGGGACTCACATGCATCTGCCTCCCGCCACTCTGATGTATGTACCTTACAAAATGATGTAGACATATCAGCCCAACAATGATTTTTTTTTTTAATAAGGGATGCTTTGTTTGTTTCTAAAATACCATCTAAACACCCATATTTTCTTAAGGTGGTATTACAAGTTAATTAAATCATGTTAAATATATAAAATTTTATTCTAATCACCTAAAAATAAGTAATTATTTGTAACACGTGTGATATGTGATATTATTTTATTAACTTGTGATATTACAATAACAACAAAATGACATGGTATCACTATAAGTATAAAATACTATTCTAATCACATAAACTTAAGTAATTATTTTTAAGATGTGTAATATGTGACATCATTATATTAGTTTGTGATATCACGACAACAGCAAAATGATATAGTGTCACTATTTCCTTGAATTTTTTCTAAATTTAGTCACATTTTTATTTTGGGTACATTGGAGAGCCAAAACTCTAAGAAATAGAATAAAGTGAGTCAAACTCATGACCTCTTGGTTTGGTTGAAGGCGCTTCTACTACTAAACTAATCTCAGTCCTCTAAATTTATTCACATTATTCTATATAGTTTCTCTAGTTTATTAAAATGTATCTAATCTCAATGATAGCCCAATAAAAATAGGGAGGAATTGTAAATAGTTCTTAATTTGAAACTTACCAATCATTTGAGTCGAATCGCGAAAAATTTATCACAAGTCTCGTAAATTACTTAGCCCTCATATGAATAATATGCCTTTAATTAAATTGAATAAAAAATTAATTAAAATACGTATAAATTTACTTGCACATTTTGAACTGCATTAAAAAAATCACCTAACGTGGGAACCATGGTGCTTGTTTTTTAATTTCTCAAAACAATTATCTCTTTGTTGTCCAAAACAAAACACGATTGCATATTACCACTTGCAAAGAGTCACCTGGTGGGAGCGTTCCATCAGAGCCCAAAAGCAGACAAAGTTAAAAGGCGTAGTGGGGCTCACGCCGTCGCGCGATCCGGTGATGCGTCAGCGCTGACGCTTGCCGGGGACCAACATTCTTCGGGAGCACGTGAATAATTTTTATGGCACGGTGCACCGTCTATGTCTTTGTTGGTTTCGTCCGTCCCACAGTACTTTATCCGACCATTAAGAGGAAATGTACGGAAAATGGACTCCCATGTGCGAATAGAAGCAAGATGATAATTTCTTAAAGTGGCATTGCAAATTGCAATAGATGCAACTACTGACATGGAAAACGACCCGTGTGGTGTGAGATACGTGGTCCCGCCACGTTTGGTCCTCCTCACATATTTAATATTTTTTTAGTCTCTCAAGCTAGGACTTAAATTTTAAAAAAAATATTATTCTTTTAAAATTATTGTACAAAATTTTGTACCAGAATAATGTGGTAACGATAGTTTTGTAATTAACGTACACTTTTATGGGTTCTTTATTATGAAGTAATAGGATCACAATTTACACACATCATTCTAGTGATAAATTCTGTATGAATTTTTTGGTTATATGGCATTACTTAAATTTTAATTTGGTTCTTTAATTTTAATTTTTTTATTTAAGATTTTTTAATTTTTAAAAAGAAGTAAATGTGATGTAATATTTTAAAATAAATTAAAAAATTAAATATTAATTACACTTTAATTTTCTTAATTATAATTTAGTTTCGCCTTACCCTCTGGCTCTAAACTAAAAATCGTTATACTTCTACTAATAAATAGTTAAAATTTAAATTTGTGTTGATACTTTTAACCAAAAAAAAAAAAAACAATTTTCATACTTGTAGTATTTGTGATTCAATACAAAATATGATTATTTTTTTTTTATCTTGAATTAACAAATGTATAGTTTCAAAAACCTCCTTAAAATTGGCGAGGACAATAATTGATGGTCTATAAAACAAGAATTTATGAGTTATTTTAACTTTTTTTTAGGCATTTTGAGATGGTTTATAATTTCATAACTATGAAATCATTTTTTCCTATTTTCCTGAAAGATTAGTATAGAATTTTGATCAAACAAACTCTTAATTTTAAAATTTATGATGGTAAAAATATAACTATTTTTAGTTTGATAGGGGTAAAATGATATCAAGTTATAATTTAGTGAGCTAAAATATAATTAATCATTAATTTCCTTACCTATTTTGAAAAATTGGATCACATTGACTTTCTTTTAAAAAATTAAGAGCTTAAATAGATGAAATTAAAATCTAGGGGTGATATTAAAATCTGACACAAAGTTGGAGGAACAAATGATTGTTTACCCTTTTCTTTATAAGTGGTGGTCTGGGACAGTTTGTGAATACCACGACTAATCTCGGACCTGTGTAGTCCTCAGATTCCACAAAAACGGAGTAATTCAATCTTAACCGATTTACTATTTGAGTGAATATTACACGACACCCCCATAGTTTATGGTTCAAAAATAAATTCATAATCATCTTGTGATTTAGACTTGACAACAAAATAGACATAAAATAATAAAAAATATCCAATTTAAAGTTGGGTAATTCTATGGTTTTGAGCAAAAATTACAATATACTCCTATAGTCCTATGGTTCAAAATTAAATACATAATCTTATTGTGATTTAGACTTAATAACAAAATAAACATAAGATATCAAAAATATCCAATTTAAACTTGGGTAATTCCATTTTACAATTTAAGCCAAAATTACGTGACACTCTTATATGGGGTGTTTGGATTACAACTTAAAAAAGTTATAAACCAAAAGTTTAAGTTAGTTTTAAAAAGCTATTTTTTAAGTGATTTTTCAAAGTTTAAGCTAGTTTTTTTTAAGCGGTGAGCCAAAAACAGTTTAAAAAAACTATAAATTTAAGTTATAAGCTACTAAAAAAATCGCATCCAAACATCCTCATAATCCTATGATTCAAAAATAAATACATAATCTTATTGTGATTTAGACTTGACAACAAATATTCATAAAATATTAAATTTAACATTATCATAGTGACATGTTTTTCATTTCACTTCTCCAAAATGGATCATAAAAAAAAAAACAATTTTGTCTTCTAATGTGAAAATAAATAGCTGACTTTTTGCAAGGCATTTTTGGTCTTTTGTCATTTTACAGATAAATTTAAACACACAGAGAATTTATGTATTAAATTTTCAAAGATCATGTGATTTTCACTCAAAACAACAAGGATATAAAATGTAATTACCCCTTCAAACTTTTCAGTTGGATTCAACTCTAATCTATGTACATCTTACATCTTTTTCTTTCGGCCAAATACAAATAGTACTTAAAAATATGGGTATTACCCACTTACATTCTGGATTTTTCTCGTTAGTAGAAAATATGTTAGATACAGCTGTTATGTTTGGACATGCCTTAGCTTATAAAAAAAGGCAATAATAACTTCATTTCACTAACTTATTGTACCACTGCATCAGATATGGTACAATCGTTGTACTCGATGTTTGCTCCGATTCTAGGATAACCCAGGACAAATTTCAGTGTCATCCTTCAACTTCATAAAAATAAGTTCCATATTTATCATTTGTTTTTTATTATTTTTTTTCTTAGTAACCTTTTTCAATTGAAAATTCCAAAACTTACCTTTTAATGAACTCTTAGTTTAGTCTTAATTTAGTTTTTTTAATTTAACTAAAATTTAATTTTTTTAAACTTTTTATAGACTTTTAGCTTTTATTTATTTATAGTCAAAACTAAAAACATGTAAAAAAAAAAAAAGAAAAACTATTTAATGATAGTCATTTTATTGTAAATTCAAAGTTGGAGTAATCATCTAGCAAAATAAATAAATAAACAAAGGTTAGTAACCGACTGAAATGATTGAAGAAATCACTTAATAAAATTTTTGAATGGATACTACAATTGTATCAAGAAGATGAAGATGGCACTATTTGTTTACTACTCTTATGTTCTGAATTTCAAAATAATTACTTCACCAAATTTATTGATTCTTAATAATATAATATTAGGGTTGTCTAGAATGGATACCTTGAAATGAGTTGTTGCTGACTGGTATTGCATTTTATTGATCATTTTAGTATTTCTTTAAAATGTAATTGTGTTTTGTCTTTTCTATTATAAAATATAGATTGCGAAATTCATGTGCTTGTTTTGTCTTTTCCATTAGGTCCTCCAAAGCATGGAGGGTTGTGAATTCGGTCATAAAAGTTCTGAATTTAACAATCATCTAAACAAAATAAAAGCAAAAGTTATTTACTTTTTCACTTTTAAGTTAAAAGTGAATTTTACTATAAGGGCAATATCAATGACCAAAAAACCCCTATCTCTTCGTTCAGGATTCCCACCATTTTTTCCCTTTTGATGAATTGTTCAATGTGATATGATTTAACCGTTCATATGAATTTAGTATTGACTCATCAATTATTAAACCCCATTTCCAACTGTCTTGCCCTATGAAAATGTTTTCACCTCTTCAACTCTCTTCCCCTTGTGAGTTGTCCTAATTCATAAATTTCACTTGAACTTCCTTTAGAAAAACTTTTTGCTTTGTTTTTTAAAGTTTTGAAAAAGAAAGATAAACTAGTATAGGAGGCTTTCGTCACTATAAATTTAAAGAGGGTTAGATATACACAATCTTATTCTCAAGCCCAGAGAAGCTGTTTCCGAAGCAAAAACATGTTGAATGGGTCTTGTTGACTATAAATTGTTTCCACTTACTAGGCCATGGAATGGGCCCAATTTGATTTTCAAAAATTTTGATATGAAAAACATGCACAAAAAAAAGAAAGGTAGCCAGATACAATAGGCTTCTGTCACTACAAGTTTGAAGAGGGTCATATGTACGCAGTAATACAGCCTGATTCCCTCGCCCAAATAAACAGTTTCTGAAGCAATATTGACATGTGGAATAGGCCTTGTTGACTGTAAATTGGATTCGTTTACTGGGCCATGAAATGGGCCCTGTTGACATGGTATTTCTTTACTTACTGGGCCTAGGAATAGGCCTGTTGACAAGAAATTGCTTTCACTTAATGGGCCTTGGAATGAGCCCTGTCGACAATAAAATGCTTTTACTTACTGGGCCAGTTCTACTTATTTAACTGTTTAGGCCACATTTGATCAACGGCCCACCCATTTTCACGACCGAAAACCGAACAGACTTCAGAACTATAGTACCCATTCCGATACCGAACTAGGGCACAGATTGAAACTTTTCTCTCTCGACCTGTGATATAAACCAGTGAAGAAAATAGGGCCTAGGGTTAGGGTTTCCAATACCAGCTGCAATGTCTAGTTACGAGGACGATGGCGATCGGTATAACAGCAAAGGAGGTGATCATGGCCATGGAGGATCGTCACCGTATCGTCACAAGGTTTTTATTTATTTTATTTATTTTTCGTCTAATTGAATGATTAGAAGGTGATTAACAATTTTGGATTCGTGAAGAACACGATGATAATTTAGTGTTTCATATCATTTAGCAGTTACGCGAGTTGATAATTGCTATTTATCGATTGATTGTATAGATAATCACAACGAGCATCGTAATAGAGAAACGATGTTGGAATTTGAGTCATTAAATTTATAGCATTACAGGTGGTGGCATGATCTACAAAATTTTCAGTTTTTTCAAATGAGAATTAGAAGCTGATGCTGTTTACTTGCTGTCCAACTGATACTCTTGATATGTCGGGTGAAAATAGTTGATGGGAATGGGAATGTGGATCAGAATTAATGTTTTCTCTTTGTTAATTACCCATTTCAGAAAGGAAAATCTCATCTTCA